>JAXQQM020072251.1:0-89727 GCA_034641835.2 Pinus albicaulis
TCAGGCTAGAAAGGCTATTTTTCAGCTAAAATTATGTTTGAAATAGTTACTCTAGGTCGACTATTGAAGCAACCCATTGGGCTCAACTCAGTGATAAAATTTTGGTGCATCTGTCGGGAGACTGAAGATACATTTTCCCAAAATTTTGTGCTCAAACATAAATACTGAACTTTTAAAGGTAGCAGGAGGTTAGAAGCATTCAAATGCTTTACTTTTACCATGGTGACTCCATTCTTGAAGAATTAAGAAATTCATGGCTTCATGGTGAGTCCATTTCTTGAATATTAGTAGCTTGATGAAGTTCCAAGATGAGTTCTGTTGCAAGAAAGAATTCTAGGTATGCCCCTGTGAGTCCATCTCACATCCCTGGTTCTCCAAATCCTATGCCAAGAGTTAATTGGTTGACTTATCTTCCTATATGTAAAGTTGAAAATAAAGATAATGTTTCTATTCACTTGGTTAGATTCCATATGCATGTACATAAGTTTTGAGTTGAGTTTCCTAAGGATTGTCTCATGAAAATGTTTATGGCCACCCTAGAGGATGAAACTAGAACATGTTATGAAGGGTTGCAACTGGGAATATTGTTCTCTCTAAGAGATTTCCATAGGAATTTCTTAGAACATTATGAGAAAACTCAGTCTTCTTCATCATTGTTACAAGACTGTTGTGATTATTGTGAGGTTTTTATTCCATATCTTAAAAGTCTTGGTGATAATGGAGAGTGCATGGATGAGGATATGTTAGAGGCACTTTATGATTTCTCTTCTCATGTTAGTTGTCATGATAATCAAGAAGGTTTCCAATAAACATATGTGTATTCTTTTCTTGAATATGAAATAGATCAACACTTTGACAACCAAGTTATATCCTATGAAATTTGTGAAAATTTGCAGCAACTTTCCCAATCTTTAGGTGATAAAGAGGAACATAAATATGGTCAGTTAGAAGGCTCTTCACTTTGTTCATTTTTTGAACCCATTGAAGCCTCAGAAATCGCTGCTACAACATTGGGGGATAACCACCCGGTTCGTAGCTTAAAGCAGCTCCTTTTCCGTTTGGAGTAGTGGCTTCGACTGGTTAAATTAGGTCTAGTTACCTTTTCCCAAAATCCGATTACTTAAAATATAACTTTCATTCATTAACGGAGAAGAGATATCAGATTAGCTCTCTTGATGATTAGGCAAAAGAGTTGATCCTTAAGCTGATCTGGGGTTCAGCCAAGCCACGACTAAGTTATGTCTTATAATTAGCCTAACTATCCTAACTTAACTAACTTTATATTATTAAATTAATGTTAATTGTAAATCCTAAATGACACTATGATAATGTTATTCCTATGAAACTTGTTAGTTTAATACTATCTATTAATCCTAAAATAACACATTGTTAATGCTACACTATTGTTAAAGTCTTTATGTTAAGTATTAAAATATTCCTATTTATCTCATATATCAAATCTAAACTAATATACCCTATGTTATTATGCTAATTAACTAACTATACTATATAAATAAATATACCTTAAACTATACTAATACTAGATTATAATAATATTATTATACTATAATATTACTAATATAGTTCTAATAATAAAACTAAATATTTGATCTAGTTTATTACAAGATTTATAATATATCTATGATAAAATATAAAATAAATGTTAATTAAACTAAGTGATGTTATTATTATTTTAAGGAAAACATTTATTAGAATTTAATTAAATGTACTATCATAATTAAAATTATGATAATTACATTAGACTATTTATTAAATATTAAATATTAATTAATAATTAATATGCTAAAAGCTAACTTTAAGAAACGTATGATAACCTATAAATTGAATTAAATAATGTTATTTTTATTATGAAAAGTAAATATTAAATATTAATTAATAATTAATATGCTAAAAGCTAACTTTAAGAAACGTATGATAACCTATAAGATGAAAGTTTAATTAAATAATATTATTATTTAATTAAAGAAAACTATTTATTAAGTTCTAGTTAAATATGCTACTTATTTAAAGTTTAAATTATTCTCATTACCTTAAGTTATTATTACTTATTAAAAATGAATTAGTAATTAGTATACCAAAGCTAACTCTAAAAAAAGAAAAAGAAAATTGATTTCTAATATTAATGAATGAATATACACTATGTTGCATTAGTCTTTATGATTGATTTTTTAAATGTTTTGAATAAAGATTTAAACTCAATCCAAAAGAGTTGATTAATATAAGAGCTGAATTGTGTCAGTGAGAACCAAAAATGTTTTCTTTTTATGTAGATTTGATTTACAGATACAAAATTAAATCTAAGACGAAAATCCTATCTCGGACTAAGATGGGATAGCCCTCTCTTAATCCAAGAGCAATTTAAATAAAAACAGAAGAAATACGGGTTAATGATTAAATTCACTATATAATTTTCCATTAATTAAAAGAAGAAATTCACATTAATTAATGGGATAAAAGCAAAGTACATTTGCGAATTAAATATAAGAAATTATTATCTAATCACAAATATATTTCAGTGAATTTGTTCTAAATAAAATAGAGGAAAAGACTGGTTTTATGATTGAATTCACTATGTAATTTCCATTAATTAAAAGAAGAAATTCATATTAATTAATGGGATAAAAGTAAAATACATTTATGAATTAAATATAAGAAATTATTATTTAATGGCAAATATATTTCAGTGAATTCGATATTGAGCCGATCTCGTTCTGCCTCTTGGAGATAGCTCCTGCAAAGCTTCAAATCATATTAAAATTGAACCAACAGAAATGTTAAGTATCAATAAAAATATATTTTAGAGTAGAAATCGAAATCAATTTACGAAACTTAGACACAAATAAAAATTCAGCATTCAGGTAGAAATACTCATGAATGGAAATTCAAAATAATGCCAAAACTTTGCTTACAAAATATGCAGTCATTAAGAATTTGAGACCTATGTTTTATTACATGCAGAAATGCTAAGCAATATTACAAAGGCCAAAAAACTCTCTTACAATCTCTGCAATCACCTCCTCTACACAAAACATAAATGCCAAAAGTGCAGATCAAATGATAGCAAAGAATCCCCTATGCTAGATCGAGACCCCTTCTTCTTCAAATCCTGTAGAGTCTTCTTCAAACCGTTGAAAAACTAATTTAGAAAAAAAATTCTCCTTCCGTTCATGTCTACTTCTGCTTCTTTAATAGGCCTTTTGAGTTTGTTTGAAATCCTTGATTTCATGCTCAAAATATTGCCTTCTCCATCTTCAATAACCTCGATCTTTCCATAACCAATAGCCAATTGCGAGTAGTTATGAGTTATCCATTCTTTGAAGAGAGTCAAAAGGATCCATGCCAATGATCATGCCATATAAAAATGTCTACAAAACCGAGTGAATAATGGAAACCATACGAATTCGATTTTCTTCGTGAAGTCATCGTGCCTCGTTCCTGCAACATAAACAATTAAATCCTTCTTATTTGGTCAAAAGAACTCTCAACAAGATATTGTTTTTCTTGTATTCAATGGAGAAAATGCCAACAGAAATGAGTGAATAAAGGAAAGAATACAAATTCGATTTTTCTTTGTGAAGTTATCGTGCCTGATATTCCTGCAATACAAACAATTAAATCATGGCCAAAAGAAATCTCAGCAAGATATTGTTTTTTTTTTTTGTATTTAGATCTCGGCATGATAAGGAATGTGTCTGAAATTGCTTGATTTACGTGATATGGAGTTATATCTGGAGATTTATATCAATAAATTTCGATGCTATGTGATCTTGGTTGGTGAACAACTCAGATATTTCGGTGATCAAAACAAATCTGACGTGATTTTATAACCTGTCATATGCAATGGTTGCGTTGACATGTGGTGTATGTTTTAGTGCGAAGGTCAATGGCTGGAATTAATTATCAAAACCCAAAAATAAAATTTTTGATATTATTAAACTCTCTGGCGATCAGCATTACCGCACGCATTGAATGTGGATTTTGTTTTATTTGTTGCCGAGTTTCAGGTTTCGGAATCTGGTGAAAAAAATTGAGGTAAAATCTTGATTTATATATTTATGTATTGAGTTGTTGTTAGTGTGATTTTTTGGAGTTTCAGGTGCCGGAATCCGGTGAAAAAAATTGAGATAAAATCTTGATTTATGTATTTAAACTAGTTTTTTTGACTGTATATATGGATTTAGCACCCTAAAAAACCTTTAGGGCATTTTGCCCATCAAGCTTCTATTTTCAATAAATTCCTACTGAAATTTAAAGAAAATAGACTGGAAAAAATTACCATAAAAGCCTGCAAAAAATCGCACTATAGAATACTCGATTTGGTGCGGCATGTAATCCCCTCCGCGGTTCCGCAGTCATGGCCGGTGGCTAACAAAATTCGATTTGGTTTTCAAACCTATCACATGCAAATAACACGTTATAATAATGTGATGAGATTTTAATATGCCACATAGGTGTCAGACCTACCATTTGATGCTCCTCCACGTGAATACCAATGCCAACGTGATATTAATACGAACCTTTGTAGTATGTTTACCACTGTTTGGTTATATGCCAATGCACGTAACGTGTAATATAAAATGGGTTTATATATAATATGTGGAATTTGAAATGTTTATTTAAAAATTAAATATGAGATGGGTTTTTTTAACAAAGTTTTATATCAAATGTATAAACCACCGAACTTTTATAATAATGTGTTTGTAGGTTAGGTTCGATGTTTCTTATACAATTGACTTTATTTTTAAAGTATTAACCCACTTTATTATATGATATTTTCATGTTTGATATTTTTTAATACATGATTTATTTTGTGTTTTTAAAGTTTTTTTTTAAGTTTCATGTTTATTTGTTTATTTTTAAAAGAATTTAATATATACAATTTAATATTTACAATATTCAAATTAAAAATGTTTTTTAATTTTTAATTTTTATCTTTTTAGATTTTGATGTTTTAGATAAAGAAAAATTATAATTAACCTAATATTTTTTACAAATTATTAATGTTATGAAATTATATTTATTTATGTAAAAAATGGATAAAATGACAAATTAATGATTTACTCCTTTATTAATGGATATGTTAAACCAGGTGAAGGAGATAAACAATTAATGTGGAAAGCGAAATGATGCGCTAATTCATGTGGAAGAGATGCTAACTAGTGCGAGGTGATGTGATAACCAAAGGTTTTCCTTTGTCTTCAATTGACCAATATGAAAAATGTTTCCATGAATACAAAAGGCAACAAGGAAGTGCAAAAACATGATCAAAACCATGAAGCAAGTGGTAAAGTTTCAAGAAGTCAAGAATTCTTTGAAAACGCCAATAAGGAAGGGAGTCGGAAAATGAAGGATCTCTAAAATAAAAAGAAAATAAAAAAATAAAAAGCCTTCAAATAAGTACATTTCACAATGACTTAATCCAAATGAGGTCAAAACGAATTAATATAGATCAATAAGAACAAATCGAACCCATTTAAATATTTCCTCATTTTCAGAATTTCAATAGTAGTGCTATCAAGTAATTGTTTAAAAGGGTCCCCATTTTTCATTTAAATATGAAAAATGGGGGAGTTGTATTTCTTTACAACAAAACCTTTGAATGTTGAGCAACATGAAAATGCGCAGGAGAAAAGAGAAGATTATGTGAAACATGTTTCTTTTTATCATCAGGTGGAGGTTGATTCCTTGATTATGCTTAAAGGCTATCATGAGGAAGCACTAATGGAGAATAATCAACAAGTTTTTGTCCCAAAATGTCCTGCTAAATATTTAAATGATATTTTTTTGTTTGTTTGTGCATGATGATATACATGAAGTTCTAATTGTAATGCGTGAAAATTAATTTCTAAACATCCATGTAGCACATGATATGGTTTCTCCCATTGAAGATTTTCATGAAAAGTCAAAGCCTTGTCTCAAGAATGATGTTGAAAATGAAGACATAAAACAGAGACAACCTGCAGTTATGAATGAAAATTGTCCTTTGGATCATCAAGACAGGATAATTTTTCAGGGTTTTCAAGGATCCTATTGCTAATTTGCTGATTTCATCAAAAGAGGAAATTTTTCATGATTATCAAGATCCTTTGGTAAGCCTATTCCAGTTATCAGTGAAGTTGGAGTTTCTTTCATTGATAAGTTCAGGTTATGGATTTGATTTTTATTTTGAGTTGCTAATAGGTGGTCCACTGAAGAACAGTCAAGAAGCCCAGGTGTTGGATAAGCTCTTTGACTGGTTATACTGGAGGTTTCGTATTGCTTGAATTAAAAGTGTGTGCTTTAGTTGTTAGAGTAGCTCTGTACATAAATAAGCTATCTAAATCAACATTTCAGTTTTCAGCATGGTTAGTTTCAGTATCTAGTTTTTAGTTTACATGCATGTACTATTCAATTTTTAGTTTGTATAAGTGGTTTGGTGTCGAAATAAAGATAATTTTGCAAGTTTGGGATTAGCCCAATGGATAAGGCAATGGAGCTACAGGTTCTTTGTTGTACCTCAGGGGCACATCATTCCAAGTGGAGCCATTGTTATCACCAATAGAAGTCCATTTTGGTTAGGAAGGTCATTTGGCATAGGTTTTATTGTCTTGGTAAATTAATTCATGAAATTGATAAAATTTTGTGAATTGATCAAAATCCTAAGTTTTTAGAGTCCCACATGTCATTTTATCATGGCCAAATCAATAAAAATCGATTAAAATATATAGGCATTGGTTGAACAAAATTTGGTTTTATCCACCTGTTTTCTTGAGTCTGCCACAAAATCTATGGAAAACAGGATGTTTTCACTACGAACTCACCTGACAAGTTCATAGCAAATCTGCCAAAATTATAACGGAAAATACTACGAACTCATGTTTTTTTGCACCGATAAAGAAATGGGTGAGGTGTCAAGTTTCAAGCGGTTAGAGGTCAGTATGAGGTCACATGATTAGTTATTTGGAGTCATGGAACATGTGTGATCATAATTTTTCATCCCATCATTTCATTTAACCTCCCTTATTTTTCTTCATCCCTCTCACATTCAAAACTTACCTTTTTAAATTTATCCTTGTGAGCTATTGTATGTCACCTTTCCATTTTTCCTCTGAGTATAGATGTTGTTATCATCTTTAGAAAGGTCTAGATTTGTCTGCAAGCTACTTATTGTGCGAAATTCTTCTTTGTAGGTGTCATACTACCAAGGAGGCCAGCGTTGTGTTAAGAGGGATGGCCATGCATAAAAATACTAAAAAAGGGGGCTCAATGGCCAGGCCTGAGCTAATGGATTTAAAATTAGTCAATGAAGATCCTATTTTTGTAGTAACCTTCACCAGTGCTGGTTGCATGAGGTTTTTCCATAAATTGCAAGGTTATCACGCCCAAGTTTCTAAGGAATTTGTAGTGAATTTTGTTGGAACTACATCAAAGGTGGGTGTGTTGAGTTTCATGGTTTCCCCTGAAACAATTGCCCAACCTAAAAATATTCCAAGGATAGGGGAAGAGTGGTTTAAAGCCATTAAATTCAAATTTTAGAACTGTGATGAGTTCCTCAAGCCTGAGCACATTGGAGTGGATATGACATCAGTGATCCCAAGAAGCTGCCTTAAAGAAAATTACTCCAAACTCCTATTGATAATTTAAAAATATTTCACATATGAAGGGAGGTTTCATATGATTTATCAGTATCACTTCAGACTCTTGCTACATTTCACTGGTAAGAAGCCTTTGGACCTTCCATTTTTCTTATTCAGAAGCCTAGGAAAAATGTCAGATAAATTCCAAGCTAGGCCTGAGGGTAGTGAAACATCTATCTTTCATCATGGATTAATCAAGATATTGGTTTTGGAAGAGTTGAAAAAGTTAAATAGAGACTGGGCCACATTTCTGTTTCTTAGTGGTTATGAAGTGGATGCACTAACTCGCAAGGAAACACCTAAATCAAAGGCCAGTCCTTAAAGTAAAAATTATGAACCTATTGCTAAAGCAGAGGGTGTACATGAAGAGGAAATGTAGCCCATTGTAGAGCCCATGGAGATTGAAATAGAACATGCACAGGAAACATAGATACATCAACCCACACTTATAAGTAGCAAGCCAAAGCCCAGCAAAAAGATTCATGGAAGAATAACTAGGAGCCAAACAGTGGGGAAAGGTAACCCTGAGGACATTCTACAAGCCAAATATGTAGAAGAAACTCCAATGGTCAAAGTTGTAGATGTAAAAGGAAGCAAGAAGAAAAAAAAGGGCCTCACTGCCAAAAAACTTAACTTCTCAGGTGAAGATGCAGGTTTTGTATTCAAACCAAGAAAGCCTCTCACTAGATTGCAGGTTTCCAAAGATGTCAAGGTTGACAAAAAAACTTAAGTGATAGAAAAAGGAAAACAAGCTATGGCAGAAGACATCATTGACTTATCCCCAACAAAATAATTAAGTAGAGGACAGGCAAGGAGAAAGTCATTGAAAAATCTGAAGTGCAAATTTTAAAGGAGCAGTTGAGGGAAGCTAGGAAGGAAGTTATTGAAACAAAGCTAGAGTTGGAAGAAGCTAAGCTAGAAAGAAAAATGGTGGAGGAGTTCAAAGAAAAAGTGATTGAGAAAATTAATAATTATGATGAAGCCTTAACCAATGCTAATAAATTGATGAAAATAACCCTTCCTCCACGTAGAGTGATGACACGTATAAGGAAAAAGAACATTTGGTTGCAGATAGAGATAAATAAGCTAAAAGGTCAAGTAAAAGAGTTGGAGGTGCATATGGAAATGATACAATTAGAAATCAAGAAAAAGGGTCTAAAAATGACAGTCATAAATGAACCTATGGATAGTAAAGCCACTGCTGCCAAGGGTGAAGCTTCTGCTATTTGAAAAGGAGGTAAAATACTGTTTAAATATTTTTTGCATCATTTCATTTCATCACTTATAGAGCCATGGGAAAATTTTGAAGAAGAAATGCAGAATTTTCAAGTCTGTTGTGAACTAGGCAAGTTCATAACATGTCTCGAGCTTGAAACCCAGAAAGTGCTATGAACTCGCTGTAGATTATTTTTGGTTATATATCACAGGTTTTATCATGAAGAAGGTAGGCAAAGGCATGCATTTGATTATTTTAACTCACTAGACAACCTCAAATCAACAAAGGGAGAAAATAGTTTGAAGGGATGGTCAAATTTAAAGGTGCTACGAACTCTCACTACAAACCTACCTAAAAGTCCCATGCTTCTGCAACGAAGAGGATTTTGGATATTTTTCAAGTCTTGATTGTCTTTTTTAGGCAATTCAACCACCTGGAAAGGTCAAAGGTCACCAGTTGGATGTTTTTATGAAGACACACTCCTCGAAAAATATTTTCAAATTGTCAGCTCATCATGGAAGCTACTTCAACAATTATGACACCACCTCATAAAATTTCGGAAGACAAGTCTCCTAACTTGGTGGGAGTATTTATGGTTTGATCATGGTTAGTGCCACCTCAGGCATATGAACTTTTCGATGTAAATATGAATATTTTAAAGTTTGTTAATGTAATAAAGATTTTTAGAGTCTTATTAGGTTTCTAAGTCCTAAGAATTGCAGATGTCTGTTTTATCTCCTTGTAATATGCTTTTGGTTAGCTTAGGTGTCAAAAAAAGTATTCGAAGGTCTAGCCTTGCTGACAGACTCAATGTAAATATGCCTAAGGTTATAGATAGGCATATTATTGATGGAAAGAGGGTTGATTGATGTTTTTACTACATAATACTATTATAAAACCTTTTATCAATAATATGCAGTGGCATATTACTTCTCTTTACCTGAGATTCATTGATATTCTTATGAGTATTTGTCTTTTATGTTATGCAGTTCTATCTTCAATATCCTATTATTTGCTTACTTAGAATTCATGGCTTACATGGTCTAAAATCCTTCAAACACTTAGTTTGTTGTAAACGTTATGTTTTCATCTGAATATATATGCCTCAGCTTCCATGAGAAGAGTTTTACATATCACTGAGTTGTTTATGCTGACTCCATATGCCCAATGGTAGTAATTTTTCTACATATTTCACCTGCACAAAAACACATTTAAAACCCAATTTCAGAGATAGCCATCTGTTGAGCTTCATTTACATAATATTATGTATATCCTTGAGAGGGCCCTCTCAGGCTGGAAATGCTAAGTTTAAGCTAAAAGTAGGTTTGAAATAGTTACTCTAGGTTGAAAGTTGAAGCAACCCATCAATATCAATTTAGTGACAACAAAATGCTTCAGAGTAAGGCTCGATGGGTGGGAAAGGAGAAAGTGAGGGATAAATTCCCTCACTTTCAAATTGACTTATAAATCTTTTGACGGTCCAAAATATCATTAGTGGGGAGGAATGATGTAGGTGGATCTAGAAATACAAGTAGCCTTGAAAATAACTCAAAAATAAAAGTCATCAGATGGAAGTGAAACTAGGACCATATTGTAGTTCTCGTCGTCATAATTCCAACGGTGTGAACGACACTCAAATCTGAGCTTGTATGTTCAAGTTATAGTTGGTCAAATTTATGGTCAAACTAGACCAAGTGGCAGTCACTAACGAGGCAACAATTTGGAATATTATTAGCACATAGAATCTGCCGGTCGGAAGGAGAGAATTTTTCGCCTACTTAATTTTTCCAGTGACTCTTAAAATTCGGTGGAAATTTTTTAACCATATATATATGTGTGTGTGTGTGTGTGTTTGAGTTGGTGGGTTTTTGACCCCACCACCCCCCTAGAGGACCCAAAAAATTATTGTTTATGTTAAAAAAATGTCCGGTGGGTGGGCCACCCCTGACGGACCCACCCGACCCACTAACGTATATCATATCTATGAGTGCGGAACCTATAGGGCTTGAACCCGTGCAGCCCATCACCCGAGCGGTTCCAAATCTATTTGACAACAACGCTAATAGCCGATGACACAAATAAATCACCGCCGAAACCATAGTATATATATATATATAATTGTTTAAAATTGGGGTGAGCGGGTTTTGAACCCAACCCGCCCCCACATAATCCGTCGTCGGTTACCAACGAGACACGAATCATGCTTCCATAACTCAACCACACAAACACTATTTAACCCTTCATCAAATGAATTTTATCAGAGAAGCAGAGGGCAGAGCGACAAAACCAGGAGTGGCGAGAGCAGCAGAACCATGAGTAAGAGATATGCTAAGATGCTGAAAATATTCTCTTAGAGGACTAAAGGTGTCGTTATTAGAAATTGACAAGCTTATAGGCATTTTTGCACATTTCCACGCCATAAATCCAACTGAGTTTGTTTCTCGAGCTGAGGTATCCATTTTCATGCCATCATCAGAGTTGTATGTACAAGGGTCATTTTTGTAAAGTTGCTTGTAACTTATTTCTTTGTTTCCACTTAATGAAATAAGGCCTCCCCAATTTGAGTAGGACCCGAAGACGTAGCCCACATTGGGTGATATTTGTAATAAAATTGGTTTTGTCCCTTTGATATCATGGTTTCTTTATGATTTTCTCCTTTCATGTGTTAAGTAACTTGGATATACACTCTTTTATATGCAATTCAATATGCATCCTTGAAGTTAAAAGATATGGATCAATCTATATAAGGAAAAAGGTGAATACGATGATTCCCTTCACATGACCTATAGGGAAACTTAACTTTACACTTATTTCCGTAAATACTAAACCTTATGATTACTAGTCAATGGTTTGTCACCAACATGATCCACAAAATCTAACGATAAAAGCTGATGTGATCCTATGGAAAAAGCTTCTAAAACATGTGGAATACCATGGAAATATCTAAGAAGGTGGTCTCCAGTACATAACTTGAAAGGGAATTTAACTTTGTGGGGCTGATTGGAAGATTTCACAACATCAATTGCACTGGTAGCAATAGATGCTTGGTTTCCCCCCTGCTTCTTTTTCTTCTTGCTAATATTCATTTTCTTCTTATTATCGATACAGTTACTAACTTTAAGTATTTCACCATATGAATAGGAAGAAGTGTAGAAATTATATAACTTATGTGTTATATGTCCAAGATTCTCTTGATCTCACACTATTTTAACTTCATGCAAAATACAGAATCTATTCCACCATTGATCATTTGCAGAAATTAAATCAAGATTGCAATGCACACATGAAACAATAAAAATTCACATACATTAACATAGTTGTTTAACAGGAAAGCCCGAAGATGAAAACCCCAACTATCTGTATATAATATATTTCATAGAGATCATGTAACAATCCTCATACAAAGATGATCATATCAAGCTCTCAGTTCAATACAATAGCTACACACTAATCAGGCCCGATCTTGCAAATCCATGCACCGATCTTTGCCACCTGCTAGCCTACCTCTACTGCAAAATCCATGCTAAAGAATGGCTCTGAATGAGTTCAAATTACTCCAGCCTTTCTCACACAATCCTCATTGGCTTCTCCACTGAGTTTTGGATGCAATCAATGCATCACTATAGTCATAACTGATAGTCTATCTTTCCCTTTCACCTATCTCTCCACTGGTCTCCACTGAAACTGCCATGCACTGTAGTTAACTGATGTATTCTTCAGTTGATTAGTGAGTTATTATTTGTGAATTAATTAACTAATTAATTCACTCCATCACTAGTGTATCATGGGTTAGACCAGGTGCAATAGCTCAGCTGAGTCTACGCCCAGTTCATGGAATACAACTCCATGACCGCCTTTCTCAACGTGTCAAAAATACGCCTGGATTCTGACTTGAGTCCTCCATGCATGAACACCAGTAAACCCTAGGAATTGTGTAATTCCTTTTGTCGAATTCTTGTATACATACGAAATGCCTCATGAAGTCTCCGAATAAGATATTGTTTAGAGTCCAAATATTATTAAGAGCTAATAATATTCGACATATCTATTTTTAGACTGGTAGTCTAAAAATAGACTCCGCCCAAAATTTCTAAAAATAGAAGTCCATCTATTTTTTCAACTTGACCAACCATCCACAAATAGCATCATGCAACTCATAGAATATGATTGACATGTCTAAAAATAGACATAGTCTAAAAATAGACTTTGCCCCAAAAACAGCCTGCGGGCCCACTTAGTGAAGGCGACTCTTTTCAATAAGATCATCATCTTGTTGAATCTCAACACTCCCTCTCAACAAGATAGGGATTATCTGCCACCCCGATCTTGTCTCTATGGTATTCGGATTTGCTCCTGGTGAGCGCCTTCGCCAGAATATCTGCATCCTGATATTCCGTAGGAATGTAAGAAAGCAACATGATCCTCCGCTGCACACAATCTTTGATATCATGGTACCAGATGTCAATATGTTTAGATCTATTATGAAATACTGGATTAACCAAGAGCTTAATGCAACTCTGATTATCACAATATATCACAGTAGGATCTAAATGAGAACCGAACAAACCGACCAGGATCTTCCTCATCCATATAGCCTCGCATGCAGCCAGAATTGCTACCATGTACTCGGCCTCCATTGAACTGAGTTCCACGGATTTTTTTTCCTGCTGTACCAAGAAACTACTGTAGATCCGATACTGAAAATCCCTCCAGATGTGATTTTTCTGTCCGTTGGGCTTCCTGCCCAATCTACATCCGTGAAGCCATGCAGCTTCACCTCATCCGACTGTATATACCACAATCCATACCCATATGTGCCCCTGAGATACCTCAAGACATGCTTGTATGCCTTCCAAAAGAGCTTGGTAGGCTTCACCATAGCTTGTGAAAGCTGGTTCACAACATAGCATATGTCCAGTCGTGTATTGACTAAATACATGAGCGAACCAACCAACTGTCGATAAACAGTGGCATCCACTACCTCTGCCGATGTAGCATCCTCCTTCCTCCAACCACCAGGAAGAGGAGTGTCGATAGGCTTGCAGCCTTGCATGTTAAACTTCTCCAGTATCTCCTGAGTGTACTTGCCTTGAGACACAAAAAATTCACCTTTCCGCTGCCAAATTTCCAATCCCAGGAAATAATGAAGGAGGCCCAAATTCTTCATCTCGAACTCCTTTGCAAGATTTGCCTTGCATGAGTGTATTAACAGTTCATCACCCGTTAGTATTAAATCATCTACATAAAGCAAAATGAACAAAATCTTACCCTCCACCACAATCTGGTATAGGTTTGGATCCGCCTCACTCTTGGCGAAACCAAGTCCAGTGAAATAACTGTCTATCCATGTGTACTAAGCACGAGGTGCTTGTTTCATCCCATAAAATGCTCTTTTGAGCCTGCACACATGCGACTCGCTGCTGAAGATTTCAAATCCTTCAAGCTACTCAATGTACACCTCATCCTCAATGATTCCATTGAGGAATGAAGTCTTCACATGCATCTGATGAATGTGCCAGCCCATCTGCGCTGAGAGAGAAAGGATGGTCCGTATGGAAGAATACCTTGTGACAGGTGCAAAGGTTTCTTCATAGTTGATCCCCTCGATCTGTGAGAAGCCCAGGGAAAAAAATCTTTCCTTATACTTCTCAACGCTCCCATCAGTAGCTTGCTTCACTTTGTAGATCCATCTCGAACCTACCACTGATTTCCCTTGCGGCCTTGGGACAATCTCCCATGCACTGTTTCTGACAATCGAATCATACTCTTCCACCATGGCATCTACCCATGCAGGATCCTCCACATCTTCCTCGAAAGAGGATGGCTCCATCACAATATGCTTGCTCATCAGAGCCATGTATCCAGTAAATCGGTCAGGTGACTGTCTCTATCTGCACTATGATGTAGGAACTCCTGCATTCTGCACTGCATAAAGATTAAGTCACTTAGCTTCTGTAGTGCGCTTTCGCCCTCTGATGTTTAGCGCTGCATGAGTGGTTTCTTCCACTCCATGAACCTCCTCTTGTGGCTGATCCACATCTTGAGGCTCATCTTTAGGAAAAAGTAGCTCCTCCTCTGCATGCAAGTGTAGCTCCCTCTCAAGCGACAACTTCATGGCTTTCTCCTCATGAAACTTCATATCCCGTCGCACGATAGTCATCCGATTGTCTGGAAAATACACACAATAATTGTGGAGTGTTTCTGTGTACCCCACAAATATCCCAACCTCTGTGGTTGGCTCCAAATTCTTCCTAGCATCCTTCGTCACATGACTGTAAAAAGGTGAGCCAAAAATCTTCAAATAAGAAATATCAGGCTTCTTACCAGAAAACACCTCTTCGGGTGTACTCATGCCAAGTACTCTATGAGGACAATGGTTTTGCACATAAACCGCAGTGTTGCATGCCTTAGCCCACAAGTGTATGGGAAGGCCCTGATCATGCAACATCGCTTGTGCAACACCCACGATCATTCTGTTCTTTCTCTCCGCGACCCCATTCTGCTATGGGTTATGAGGCGCTATGATTTCTCTTAGAATTCCTTCCTTGCTACAGAAGTCTTTGAATTCGCCAGAGATGTATTCACCACCATTATCGCTCTAGAGAGATTTAACTTTCTTCCCCAACTCTTTCTCAACCAGCATCTTGAACTCACAGAACTTTGAGTATGTCTCGCTCTTCTTCTGGATGAAGAAGATCCAACACTTACAAGAAAATTCATCAACAAATATCACATAATACCTGTGCTTTTCTGTTGAAGGAACCGAGAAAGGTCCACACACGTCTGTGTCAATTCTCTCAAGGATCGTCAAAGCATGACTATCCTTCTCATGAAAAGTGGTCTTCACAAATTTTCCCAAAGTACATCCCTTGAACTGATCTGACTGTGCAAGTGTACCTTTGGGAAGCCCGGTAGAAATCTGCTGCAAAATTTTTAAAGTACCATGGTGAAGATGGCCCAATCTCCTGTGCCACAATTCGACCTCATCTCGTTTCACCACTCCTTCTGCTTTTCCTGCCATTGCAGCACAACCATCTACCTGCAATTGATAAAGATTCTTAACTTGAATCCCTATCCTCTTGGTTTGACCAGTTGTTTTATGTCGAAGGAAGGCTTTTCCCTCACTGAAAACAACATCATAACCCTTATCTTCCAACATCACCACGGATATTAGATTCTTCTTCAATCCTGGAACATGCATGACATCCTTCAAGATGAAAGTTTTATCGGACTCCCTCTCAAAGGAAATGGTCCTGATACCAGTTGCACTGTATCTACCATCATCGCCCATCTCGATGTGCACTCCAAGATCCTTTCCCTCGAGATCACTAAACAATCTTTGTCTCCAGTCATATGGAAAGATGCAGCACTCTCAAGAAACCACACTGATCCCATCACACTTGAAACCAAGCATGCGATCAAAGAAAATTCGAGCTCAAACTACGAGGCTAAGGCCTCTCCTGCTGCAGAACCAACAATGCTCTTATTTTTCTTCTTCTGTGGGAAATTAGTGGCAAAATTCCCATGCTGGTGACAGTGAAAACACTTCACCTTGGACAAATCCTGCATTTTTCCTTTAGCTTCAGATTTGGAATATTTCTTCCCTTTTCCTTTCCGATATTTGGCAGCGAAAGTGAAATTTTCTTCATCTTCATTCTTTGATGAAGATCCATCCCAGGTACCCCGCCTTATCTCCTCTTACACAAGATCCGACCAAAGTCGCTCCCATCCTGGTAGTTTCTCCCGTCCATTGACAGAGTCTTCGTAGCTATGCCAACTCTTCGGAAGCCCAAGGAGAGCCAAGCTCACCAAGTCTTCTTCATCAACAGTAACCCCCAAACTTCCCAGCTCATCCTTGCAGTGGACAAACTTCGTGAGGTATTTTGGTATACTGTCGCCTCTCTCCATTTTTATTTTTCTGAGTTTGTATTTAAGCGCCAACTTCCTCTAGTCACTTCTGCTTTGGAACAAGTCTGTCAAAGCCTTCCACATTAAGAATGGAGTGGATTTCCCGTGAAGGCTAGACATAATGTGGTCCTTCAAACCTTCCAACAGAATCCTTCAACACTTTGCTACCTTCTTTTGCCATGTGTCAAGTGCGGCAACATTGCTAGATCTCGGCTTAGGAACATCACTATCGATGAACTCCTTCAGCCCATTATCATCCAATACCACCTCCATCCTATCCTTCCATGCTATGTAATTCGAGCTCACATCAAGGGCATACTGCAATCACAATCCTTTGAAAGACATTTCAATGAATGCTCAACTTCGACACCAATAAAACACTGCAGCAAATTCGAATTCCACCAGCACACAACTTAACCGCTTCAATAATTGCAATCTCCTCCAATGATCAATACAGGCTCCGATACCATGTAGAAATTATATAACTTATGTGTTATATGTCCAAGATTCTCCTAATCTCACACTATTTTAACTTCATGCAAAATACAAAATCTATTCCACCATTGATCATTTGCGGAAATTAAATCAAGATTGCAATGCACACATGAAACAATAAAAAATCACACACATTAACACAGTTGTTTAATGGGAAAGCCTGAAGCTAAAAACCCCAACTATTTGTATATAATATATGTCATAGAGATAATGTAACAATCCTCATACAAAGCTGATCATATCAAGCTCTCAGTACAATACAATCGCTACACACTAATCAGGCCCGATCTTGCAAATCCATGCATCGATCTTTGCCACCTGCTAGCATGCCTCTACTGTGCAATCCATGCTAAAGAATGGCTCTGAATGAGTTCAAATTACTCCAGCCTTGCTCATGAAATCCTCATTGGCATCTCCACTAAGTGTTGGATGCAATCAATGCATCACTATAGTCACAACTGATAGTCTATCTTGCCCTTTCACCTATCTCTCCACTGGTCTCCACTGAAACTGCCATACACTGTAGTTAATTGATGTATTCTTCATTTGATTAGTGAGTTATTATTTGTGATTTAATTAACTAATTAATTGACTCCACTCTCACTAGTGTATCAATCAATTAGACTAGATACAACTAGCTCAACTGAGTCTAACTGAGTTAAATTGAATACAACTCCATAACTACTTCTTCCAACTGTGTCATAACTCTACCACTTGAGTTCTAACTGAGTCCTCCATGCAATAGCTCCAGTAAACCCTTAGGAATAGTGTAATTCCTTCTGTCAGCTGCTGTGCCACATCTATGCACTTAACTGAAGTGCTCAAAGAGAATAATATACTGTTTAGAGTCCAAATATTATTAAGAGCTAATAATATTCAACATATCTATTTTTAGACTGGTAGTATAAAAATAGACTCCGCCCAAAATGTCTAAAAATAGAAGTCCATCTTTTTTCTAACTTGACCAACCATCCAAAAATAGCATCCTGCAACTCATAGAATATGATCGACATGTATAAATATAGACATAGTCTAAAAATAGACTTTGTGCCAAAAATAGCCTGCGGGCCCACTTAGTGAAGGCAACTCTTTTCACTAAGCTCAACATCTTGTTGAATCTCAACAAGAAGAGGAAGAATATCGAACAAGTGAAGAAGGAAAATGGTAAAATTGAGTATCAACATGAGGTTGTTGTTGTTCAGGTATAGGAGAACTTGGTTGAGGAGCAGTTTGGATATTCACAACTATAGGGGTAAAAAACAACCACATTGGAAAACCAATGGTAAATCTAGGAAGGGAAAATGTTGCCATATAAGGGGAACCAATATTTCCAAATGAAGGAAAAGGACCAGGATTCTTGTCAGAGCGGTTTCCTTGACTGGTGGGCTCAGGAATTGTTTCCATTAGTCTCAACCTAATATTCACTAAGGATTTATCCCATGGTAAGGATGTTGTTCCGCAGTTAATTAATTGATTTTAGAAATTACCAACAGAAAATAAATAAAAAGAGGGTATCTAGGAAAAAGGGTTTACCAAGTCACTATGAGCTACAATATACCATCTTGGCGAACCAATGATTTACATACGGGCAGACAATATCCCTGAATTTTGTGTTTGGTGTATCACAATGTACAAGGAAACCGATGTAGTTACCTATGGAAAGGATAAAAACGTTTGGTGCACTTCCAAAATATACTCGACTATACGTGGAAGCGCAGTCCATAGTATTGTTGTCTAATTCGTAATCGTACGATGAGAGTATTCCCATATACTTTTCATGCTCAGAAAACCTTCCAATATACTCGAAATTACGTGGAGAATTGTCTGATACACTTACGTACGTGGAACGAGATATCACCCCTGGAATGAAACACTGACAAAAAATGACAACTACTACATTTAAAGATGTCAAAATACGTCTCTATCCTAGACCTATAGATTTTTGCGTTAATGTGATAAATGCTCCTTAGGTTGATTCAATAAATTTATGTTTATCTTCAATTATTTGCATGAAACAAGGGTCAATGCAGGTGCAGATAGTCTACCAGTGCTCTACAATGTAGGTACAAAGAATTCCAAAGGGCACTGCAATGCTTTGTCTCCAGATGAGGAGGAGCACTGATCAAGGTAAAAGCCAAGTTCTGACATAAAAAATATAATGAAGCTCAATGAAATGTCTTCCTAGGTTCAATTCATATTGAGTGAGGTAATGGAGGTCTATTGAATAGGTGAAAAAAGTACTAAGGACAAGGAAACCACTAAGGGAAATAAACAATCCCCAGTGGAGTCGCCAATTTGTTATGCATAATTTACAACTGCGGACAAAAGTATCTTCCCTATACCTAGTGGAATAGTCTAGAACAATAGAAAAGAAAAGAATATAAAGTTTTCCTTAGACAAATTGAAGAATGGGGAGAAACTTACTTGGAATATGTCGCAAGCATTAGGGGAATTTTTAGTTCTAAAATAGGCCTCCTAAGGAAATAATAAAATAATAGCTAAAGAAAAAAAAATATTTATGAATTTTCAATTCACTTTTTGCACCACAATCCATGTAACCATAGTTAAATTCAATTCAAAATTTGTACCAAAATAAAATTAATAAAAAAATTGTATTGATGTGACTACAAATAAGAATTAGCTTTTAAAACAAAAAGTCATTATCATTGAACAACTAATGCATTTGTCCTTTGTACTTAAATAACTTAAAATAAAATATAAATATAAATTTATAAATTCTTAATTATATTATATGCTATTAGTTAAAATTTATATTATTGAAATTGTATAATAACATGTAATTAATATACTATATAAAAATAATATAATATAATATAATATAATCTAGTCTAATCTAATAAATGTATAGGGATATGTATTGTTTCTTTCAAAAAATATGAAATGACAATAATAAATTTTTATTCAAAAAGTGTGAAATGACATTTATTATGAGTACTTTACTTTGACTTTAAAAGTAATTAGAGCACTACCATGGTTAACCATGAGTTTTTATCTACCATTGAGAATGTGACAAGTAATTACCTTTAACTCAAGCAATGCCACTTCAACCATTAGGGATGATGTCATCCCCTAAAATGTGATTGGTTCTCATAAAGTGAATTTTGATTGTACATTTTCCTTAGGAGGCCCATTTTAGACCTCAAAATTCCCCTAATGATTCGTTCTCCTTTCGGCTTGTAATTTCCAATCATAGCTATGATTACTATAATTAGAAACTGTACATACAATCACAACAATCCAAATATCTATGACATATGAGTAGAATTATCCAACTACTCTATTCAATGGATCAACAAAGAATCGAAACAGAGGAATGTAAACATAATATAAAATATATAGGAAAATGGTATTCTCTTTGTATTAATATGAAATTGAGAGAGTTTACAACCAAGAATAGTATCTAATCTTGTAGAGATCTCTCCAAGTTGACTTGTTATTCCTTGCTACAAAGCACACCTCAATGTCACCCTAATGTATAAATATGATGACTCTCTTAGATTCAAGGAAACAACATGAGGGCATGATATGGTCTCCAAAAGCCAACACTTAGCATGTGGATGACTGTAAATATATAGGAGAGGATGGTAGTTTAGGAATAATTATCCATTTACCAATCTAGGCTTGAGATACACTCTTGATGGGAGGATGAACTCAAGGGATAAGAAGTAAAATCTCCAAGGTAGGATTAGATAGGATTCAAAGTTCTTATCCAAGGTAAATGGTTGAAACAACTCTTGGAATCTTCTTGAAGAGGAAGCTTCGATAAAAATTTTATTTATATCGAATTTTTAGAATCAACGCACCCCTAGCAAGGGAAAACCTGCTAATGATCAATGCAGGTCCAGAATGTGGAAAACTGAGTAGAACACAGTTTCCTAAGGGGCCATGGTGCGATGGGTCTTAAAAGCATGGAAATTAAATAGTTAAGCTCGAAAAATCGGGGATTTGGGAGAGACATACCTAGTGCTTTGTGTATGGATGGTGACAAGGTGCTCATGGATGTTGATTGATCTAGTTTCCATGCCTATTGACCAGATGTGACAAAATGGCATATAACACACTCAATAATATTTAAACGGTTATTTTCATTGAAGGATGGAAGTGGACCTTTAAAGGAGCATCAAAAATTCATCAAGGCCTTCCAAAAGATGTTATTTCGAAAATGTATGGTAATTCCTTAGTTCCTTTCCAAATGTTTTTTCAAAGAGGTTTGATGGTAATATTTGGGCATTTTGATAGATGTTTTCTTGAAGGGGTTCAATGGTATATTGATACCATTAGGGTCTTGGAAATATGTTGTTTTGAGGAGACTCCATGGTCTATCGAGGCCTCATAAAAGATGTTCTTTTAAAGAGGTTCAATGATTAATCAAGGCTTTAAAAGATGTTTTTTTTTTTTGAAGAGACTAAAAGTTCTGTCAAGATCTTTTGAAAAATACTATTTCAAATTGAATAGGACTTATTTAAAAGAAAAAGTATTAATCATTAAAATCACGAAAATTTTAAAAAATGAAAATTTATCATAAATTGTAAAAATTTAGCGAATCTTACAAATAATATGCAAATAGTGCCAACATTTAACAATATTATTGTGATAATATTCAAATTTACAATAACTTTATATAATCTATATAAATTTTTTATAATTTTAAAATACCATAATTTCACCTTATAAATTTCGAGCAAATTATTTAAAAAAAATTAACTCCATTTTGACATGTCATAATCATAAAATTGCTTAGGAATCTTATTTCACTTATAAAATGGATAAAAGGTATCTCGTAATAAACCACAAGTGTTAGGACGTCGGTGTGTTTTACTTTACCTAAATTTTATAATGTCAATGGGTCCATGGTGATGGTGAACACATCTTCCATGTGAGGGAAAAAGTTACCACATCTTCCATGTGATATATTGCTTTCTAGAGATATCATCATTCACGATAAAGCAAAGATAAAATATGACCACATATGATTCCCATCGTGAAGAAAAGGTGAAACAAGACGCTCACCACTTTTACTCCAGCAAATAGACATGCGGGACATATTTTGCTTTATTCAATAATGTCCAACACAGTAGAAGATTATTTTAGAGATTCCCCCAAGTTGTATTCATATTCTTCATTGGTTAAAATGATATTTTTTTAGTTTTGTTGTGTTTTTTATTATAAATGATTTCTGAAATTCTAGAAGTTTGAAATTTTGTGAAAATAAAATTTATAGTTATTACAATAATACAATTTAAAATTTAAATTTATTTTTTTATAATGATATTTTAATAAAATTTTAAATTAATTAGTTATAAAATTTAATTAAAAAATGAAACTGATATGAATTTAATTATTATATATATATATATATATATATATGAAATATTAAAATTTAATTTAATTTATTTTTATTAGTATTTTCATTTATACATAGAGATGCTATGTAATATCTTGTTACAATAAGATATTTTAAGATTATATATATATATAGAAAGATTTGGTATTTATCTTATTATAATAAGATAGTTTATGTCCACGGGTCTTGGATAGACGTTGATTGGGTATGTTATTAAGTCACTCATAGATGATAGGTCACTCGTTTAATTTCCCACCCTATTCATGTGTTATTTTTGGACATGACTATGATGTAACATCACCAATGTCGAACTTACAAAAAAAAGATATTTTATATTGGAGATTTTGTTATATTAATAATTTTATAAAAAATATGTGTTAATATTATACATAATAGAAATTGGGGGACTTACATTAAGCAAAAATTTGCAACTAAGGTTCATAGCAAGAGTCCATTGCAATTGAAAGAAACTAGAGAGAGTGCCCAAAAATAGGAGCATACATAACATATAGAGCTTGGTCTTACCTCAACAACTAAGGAGAGAAAAAATAAAGTTACTGATAATATTGTATTGAATATAATCCATAATAAATACCCAAAATTTTGCAAGCTATAGAAAAATATGAAATCAACTTGAGTTGTTTCCAGTAGAATTCGGATGGTTCACTTCCTATACAATTTTTTTTTAATCCAATAGCAAAGGAATAGACTTTATTGGTGCCTAAACTATCGAGTGAGCAAAGGGGATAATGAGTGAGGGCCTAACAATTCACTTGATAGAATTGAACCCAATTTATTGTATAGAAAACTAATTTCCTCCTAAACCTTTTGGAAACTTTCCTATTATTAGATCAAGGTTCCCATAGTTGATGCCAAAGAATTCCAGTGGACAAAAATATGTTTGATTCTATCATAAATTTATTCAATATGATCACCATGGCACTAAAGAGACACCCATAGTTTTGTGGGTACTATGGGCCATGGGAGAAAAGAGTCAGTCTCCTATATACACGTGGAGACTTGCTTTCGTAGAGCAAGACATATATGAAGCACTAGACATTACTTAGGGTTTGTTGGAAAAACTAGAAATATTAGTGTAGGATGACATCCCATGCCACCCCACATCCAACATGACTTCCATCTTATATTCCTTCATTGTACCAAAAGAAATCTAATACACGAAGTTATCCTTTCTTTAAAAATAAAACTCTGCCTCTAGTTTATGGGTTAATATCACATAAAATATGATGTGATACAATACATGTTGAGCTAAACAAACAAGTGCGGGAGTTTACATCCATATATTGATAAATCAAATTCATTTTGAATGAAATTATGAAACTTTAGGGGGTAGATTGATCATAAAGCTTGGAGTTTATCATAATGTGTCCTTCCTTCCCTTTTATAGCTTCATTGGCTAGGAATTTAGCTTGGGAGTTGTTCTTGTGAAGGATATGATAATAGCCCATAAAGGATAATTCTTAACCACAAACATATTCAATGAAAAATTGTGCGAAGAATATAATTAAAATGGGGGATCCTATGATTGTATATCTAATTATGTTCTTGGAATCTCTTATTATGACCAATATTTGAGTACATAAGGTTCTTTCTAGGCTTGTGCCTTGGAGAAGTGCATAGGATTTTGCTTGGTTGTTTCAAGTTATTATAAGGGTTAATGAATACTAGATCTTGCTTGTTCC
Source organism: Pinus albicaulis (assembly GCA_034641835.2). Taxonomy (NCBI): domain Eukaryota; kingdom Viridiplantae; phylum Streptophyta; class Pinopsida; order Pinales; family Pinaceae; genus Pinus; species Pinus albicaulis. Next base: position 24,325 of record JAXQQM020072251.1, read on the forward strand.
TCTGGGGCTAATGAGGATCCGACTTGCATCTTCCACCCTAAATATGTGTGTTACTACTAGCATTTGCACCAAAAGGTACGACAAGGGCACGTCGATAGAAATGTATATGAGTGTAGAGTAACTGAGAGGTAGCATTGTAGGAAAAAAGGATGTGCTCATGGAATATTAAATAACCTTCTTTCCATTAATGAATTTCCCAAGGAAAGATTATTCAACATAGTTCATATATTCATGTAGAAAGATCTCTCAATCCAAAATACAACAATCTTGAAAGTTCGGGAATAATATTGTAGCATAGAGTCAACGTGCTTGGCAGTATTTAGAAATTCAACGTGATTCTGAGAATGATCTATATTTAAAATATTAAATGTTATATAACTAAAAAAATATATATGATTTTTTAAAGCTTTTTACTATTTTGTTTAATTTGTTATGTTTTTTTCTATGCAAATTTTTATGCCAATTTTTATTTATATGTATATTAAAGGTCATATTTTGGTAAAGTTGTTTATTGTCTTGTAATATCGACATTTCATTAAAAAAAATTCATTATTTATAATATAAAAAATTTAAATAATATACATTTTAAATGGTCATATTTTTTTAAAGTTACTCATTGTCTTGTGACCTCGATGTTTCATAAAAACGACAATATTATTTAAAACATATATTGACTTTCGATAACATATATTAAAATTGAAAAAAACAAATAATTTTCTTTAAATGATGTAGATTTCAAATAAATATTATGAAATTAAATTTGTAAAGTGCTTTGAAGGGAGTAAATAGTCAATGTATATTTATATTTTAGGAAGAATCATTATTAATCAAGTCACAAACCATTGTGTTTAGTGTGAATGATATTAATATGTCATAATTAATTGTTCTTATATATTTTTATTTTCTTATTTTTGTTTGAAATATGTTTTCTTTTCTAATGATGAACTCAACTTCCATTGGTTGAGGATAAAAATGCGCACGAATCTTCATATTAATCTTTATAGATATTTCTTCAACCTATGAAAATCTAAATACAATTATTTAGTTTTTTTAGGAATACATAAAATCAACCACTTCAATAGGAATGAATAGAGTATTAATGTTTTTGAGACTTTCCAAAAAAAAAAAGAAATTGACACTTAATAATATTACATGAGAAGGTTTTCGAACTATAAAATTAAATTTCAAAAATGCTTTGAGGCAAGCAACTACTCAAGGTGTATTTATGTTTTAGGAAGAATAATTTAATTTCCTAGATAAATACACAAATCGACCATTGAAATAGAAATGAGTATAGCATCAATATTTATGATCCTTCACTAAACCAACAGAGATTGACTCTTCAATAGTGTTGTATGAGAAAATTCATATGTCAAAATCTATAATAAATTTCAAATCATAATTAGTGAAATATCTTAAATGTTAATGAGATTATACCATTATACCTCTTTATTATTATATATTTTTCTAAATGTCAATATATTTATATAAATAAATTTTCAAATTAAAGTAAAAAATAATTGCATATTTTTTTAATCCCATGATCTTTAAATTAAAGAAAGTATTTTCCAAATAAATCTATGTTAAAAATAAAAATACTTTTAATTAACATTAGAAATAAAAAAACCTTTCTTTAACAAAAATAAAATAAAATAAAAATAATATAATAATATGAAAAAAATGAAATCTTACCTTATAAACAATAATTATAAAATTTATTAATATAAATTTTCAAACTAAATAAAATTTTATTTAATTCAAATAACTCTATACAATGTTCAATAAACTATATACAATGCACACTAGAATATCCTAAAACCCTAGCATTGTCATTTTAATATCTCAAATTATAATATTATTCATTTCTATGTAAAACAAATCACGACTTTATTTGTTTTTTTAAATATTTCAGTCAATCACATAACGTATAACATTTTATTATCTTCATGTCCAAAAATCCCCTTCCATTTACCTATTTATACACTAAAGTGGTCTAAACACCTTTCTAATCATATGGTGAATATGGTCTTGTAAACTATGACATCAAAGAATTTATGGTCAACCTCCCTTAATATTCCTCACTATGTTGTCTTATGTCAACTAAGGTGGACATGGTCTAGTATTTTATATGATGATTTATATAACAATCATAAATTAATAAGTACTAAGTGTTTTATGTAAATGATTTTGAATGAAAATATGTATATATCCTATATGAAAATATGTATATATCCTAAAATAAAAGTCCAAATGTTGGATATAGAAGACAAAAAAAAAGAGAGGCTATGAGTCCTTTAGAGTGGAAGAAGAACAACGGTTTTAGGGGTTGATAAATGGTCATGATTTACCTAAGTCTCATGGCCTTAATCTTTCTACCATGTGCCTTGTTAAAGACCCAATCACCAATCATTGAATGCAAACAATGGTTGGTGGGAATTCCTCCTTTCATAGTTATGAGAGCATGCGGGTTTAATATAAGGCTAAAGGACTGTGAAAGATCCCATCTCCATAGGGAATTGAAATTGCATGAACTTTAAGTTATCAAATTTTCTTGGGTAATCCTTTCATGCATTTTGATAATTGTTTCATTTATTTTATTTTGATTTATGTTTTTTTATCCATTTAATTCGTTCTACTTACACATGTATTCCCGTGTTATGTTAGCACTGATTGTAATGGGAACATGTAAGAATTGACTAAATAGAGTCATGGAAGAAAAAAACATGAACTTGGGTGAGATGGAAAATGGATTTAAAGAAGCATATAATTTGGGTTCGAAGAGCCATTCTCATTTCTTTGTATAATGTTGTAGTCACTCATTGAGTATTGAAGAGCCAAGATATGATTATGTTGGATTGATATCTAAGATAGATAATAAATTGAATACCTTTTGCACACATTAAAGACACTAAAAATAGAGGAGATTTCCTAAAGGATTGTGATATAGATAAAGGAAAGCCACTTAGTATACTCAAGGAGTTAGCACAGAAAGGGTATATTGATTGTGCTGTGTGGGGTAGTTAAGGGAGTTGACATGGTTGGGATGGTTGTTAGGTTGTATAGAGACTTATGTGGTAAATAATTTGGTTGATATTGAGAGCAATTAGGTTGGGAGAGTGACTTGAGTTTCCTTAGCCTAATTCCTTTGCTACATTGGCCTCATAACCAAGCTTGGGTGTGGCCACATCTATATAGGATTTCTTATGCTTAGTTGTAAAATTCCTTACCAACAACAAGGTTCCTTGAATCAACTTGCGCAAAGTTAAGTGTTCTATTCTCTATTATAAATCCTATACTATTGTTATGTTGTGGTTATCTTATGAAGGAATTTGTATGGAATTCATCTATGTATGGTGTGTTGCATGTATTTGAATTTTAATAATAATAATAATTTTAATTATAATTATTATACATTTTAATTTTGCATTCCTTGAGTTTATTTGGTTGGAATTTACATTATGCATTTGCGTTTATGATATGCATTATATGTTACATTTGAAGGTGGAGGGCATGGGCCAAATCTAGTTCGAATTCCTAGTGAATATTGGCATGGATTCATGTTAATGCCAATCTGGAATAGGGTCATTTGAATTAGCTTTTGAGCAATCTAAATTAGAATCCTACTCAAATCTCGTCATACTGGTGTGGAGTCCAAACCATTCCATGTATTTTAGGTATTACCTTTAAATGAGGCCTATGACCTTTAGCATGTTAATTTTGATGTTTAATTATTTAAAAATTTGTTGATGGGTGTATTTCAAGGGATCAATTTCCTTTTAGGTAGTTCTCTCAAAAGTGTATAATTGTCAATTTTCAAAATGGATTGATGGCTTATTGAATAGATCCTCAAAATAAGCATAATGATATCTTTCAAGATGGCCCAATTGCTTATTGGGTAATGCAAATGCTATTAAAATATATTCCAATTCCCTATTAGTGGATTTAAAGGATTTTGATCATATTATGGTTGATGGTCCATTTGGAATTCTGACCGAGTGACATTTGGTTGCTGTTCCTCAAAGGTTATAAGTTTAACTTTTAAATATGCTTAATAGTTCATTGGGGCCTTTCAAAAGATGTGATTTTGAAGAAGTGTGATGCTTTATTAAGGACTTTTGAGAGATTTTCTTTCAAGGAGGCCTGATGGTTTATTAGGGAATTCTAAAAGATGTTATTTTAAATTGGCTCTAAGGTTTTTCGATGGTCCACATATGTTGCATTTTAAAATGTGGAATATGGCCTATTTGGGATGTATTTTGATTAGGCCTAATTTCCTAGGTATTTTGATATGTTTCAAAAGTGGTCAACGATCTATTAGGCTTATTTTAAAGAAAGCATTCATGGTATACGAGGGTTATCTTCAATAAAGTCTTGAAATTGTACTTTAAATAGGCCAAATGGGTTATCTGAAAGAGGAATAATGGCTTGGTTGTGTACATTTTTTAATTAGTCTTGATAGGTTACTTAAGAGGGGCTCAATAAAGATTAATGTTTCTTTCGAGTGAACTGAGGTAAGTACATTTATCCAAGTTAAATGTAATTCTAAATAAGGATTGAGCCTTAAAAATTTAGATTTATTGGAAGGAATTTTTTTGTAGATAAGGGGATGTTATAGCCCATAAGAGTTAAATTTTAAGGGAAAGATAAAAAAATAGCATTCTCCTCAAATGTGATAGAGAGGGAGATAGGTATGTGGTAGGGTCATATCAGAGGTCATCATTAAAACACTAATTCTATAATGGAAAATAATGCAAATTTCAGAGTATGTCAAGGGAAATATGTTGAGAATAACAAGAATTTGTAAAGCATCTTAATACCTAGACAAGTGAATGGTGGACCTTAATCCACTTGGGGGTTTCCAACAAGGGAACGAGGCACCCATTGTGTGTACATATAGTGAGAAATAGTAAGAGACGCATATGAGCTTGGCTTAGAACTCTTTAAATATTGAAGATGAAGTTCTATGGCTGGATAGGGCAATAAAAAATCTATAAAATTCCAAAAATTAGTTGCAATAGTAAACGATGCATAGGGCCATTAGGAATATGTGATAATGAGGATGATTTTTTCATGCTAATATTTATTTTGATTGTATAGTAGACTTGCATGATTTTAAATTTACAAGAATAACTTATTTGAATCATCTAAGTATTACTATAACTTGGGTAAGAAAATCATAGGCTTGTAATTTGTTGCATGAATGTGAGTGATTCCATTCTAGATAAACTATGTTTTTGAGTTTAATGTTACGTTGAGGAATTGGAAGGGAGAATTCTTTAAAAAAATTTCTTGATGTATTCTTGATGTCTCTCTAAATTGAGAACGATATTATTTATAAATGAGTAAGGCATAGTAATGTGATTGAAATGTTGTAATATACCCAATTTAGATTCCTAGTTTGTATTGGAACCAATTATGTGTTAAGAGTTCTAATGACAAGAGTTAACTTATATAAATTACTTCATGTATAAAATATGTAAATATCATTTATGAGTTCATAGTGTGTAGCTCAAGGCTAAGTCCTAAATGGTGAAAATCTATTCATGCATATTTTATTAATATGATTTTGATTTACAATGAGGTAGCATTTCCATGGTACTCTTAGGAAATGTAAATATTATTTCAAAACTTAATATAAAGGTCTAAGGATAATTGTAAAAGGTCATAGAAGGAGATATGAATTCATTAGAGGGGAAGAAGAAAAGGGGCTCTAATGAGATGTTAGTAATTATTCTTGAGTTTCCTAATTTTCCTAAGTCTCCTAACCTTCCTCTTTTCTTCATGTTGCTTATTAACAAGCCCAACCACAAATTCTTTAATGCATGAGGTGGTTTTTTGGGAATTCCTCCTTAGTTATGGGAGCATTGTGGTTCAATACACACCTATATTAGTGTAATATAATCTTTCTCCATAGGAAATCAGGCTACATAGGCATTCAAACCATCTCTTTTCTTGTGAATCTTTTCTTGCATTCAAATTGACTATCCCATTGGCTCATTAATTATATTCTATTCCATTCCATTCTAGTTTTTCATCCATGCTATGAATAGGAAGGTGTTGGCAAGAAAAGTTCCATAAGGCAAGGGTTGAAAGCCTCAACAAAGAAGAATAATAAAATCAACAAAGAGCACTCAAACAAGCATGCCAAAAGATAGGAATTATCAAAGTTGGATTTGGATACATACTTGGAGGTCCTACGTTTGATGATGTTCTCTAGGGTCCAAACCCTTTGCTTCCTCTGAGACATGCAGTCCTGTAATTAAATCACTAAATCATATAAATAATAGATAATTCAATGTGCATGCATATGAATATGTTATATCATCATATATATGCATATAAAATATCATTCATGAGATAACAACATATCAAGAACAAGACACGAGTTTCTTTATTGATTAACAACAATAAGTGTAGGAAAGATACAACCACATCTAGGACAAAGGCGCCGATGAAGCCTTCCTCCGAATATGTCCAACTCGAGCCACAAAAACAACTTCTCTAATAAGCGCAAGAAGATGTTATATAAGGATGATGAGAATATATGAAAAGGAAACCAAAGTAGAGACTGAGAGTGCATGAGGCATAGGAAAAATAGACTTGATCTGGGAGAAATTGGGTATAATGTTGACATCCTTTCTCTTGTTGTAATTAGGCCTAACCAATAGGTGTATATATACCACCTCAAATTGGTTATTTCAGTTAGGCCACATGCTCCTATGGGTGGGATCTTGGTAAAACCTGTAAACCCGGCCCAAAAAATAACATTTTATTTTATTTTTCCATATTTAAAAGGTATATGTGGGTATATTGTTATGGGACCAATGTATGTACGTGATTTAGTGTGGGTAGAGTGGCGTATGAATTTTGAGAAAATGATTTTTAATATAAATTCAAATCTGCATGGGAAAAGGGACTGCCGAGGGCCATAAAAGAGCATCAGGTGTATATGAGTGTTGAATGATGCTATAACAGAGGGTATGTTATTGGATCCATACCATGGAATGAGGAATTCTATTCTCATAGGTGTTTCCATGCTATGATGTGGCTTGTAATTTGAGCTAGTAAGTGATTATGTAGAATTGTGGAAGATAAAGTTATAAATCTAGGAGAGAGATAGATGGAAGGTTTTAGAGGAGCATAGAGCCTAGGTTTATTAAGATACCATACCCATTATCCTTATTACTACTCATTTGTTTCTCAAATTCAATATATGACACTTCTCACTTAAGATTGAAGGAAAAACAAAGGGTTGGAATTCTTCTACATACACTAAAGAGAACTGGAGGTAATACTATTATTGAGGGTAAAAAATAAGAAACCATACTCATTATTGCTATAAATTACTACTAATTGTGTGCTCAAGAATCAAGATATTACTTCTATTAGTTAATATTAAAGGGAAAAAATGGGCTAGAATACTTCTACACATATTAAAGTTTATTGAAGGGAAGAATATTCTTGATTTACTATCGATTAGAGAAAGGATAAATGATCCTTGTTGTGTAGGGTAATGAAGAAAATTATGGAAAGGTTAAATTAGTTTTTCCTAAAGAGTTCTCGAGTATTGGGCTAGGTGAGTGACCTAAGTGCTCTAGACCAATTTCCATTTCCATGTGGTCTCCTAGTTTAGCTTGGGGATGGAATTTGTAAAGGATTTCTTATGGTTGGGTCGAAAATTACTCACCAGTAGAAAATATCCTTGGAACAATGTGTGGAGAAGATAAGTTTCTTTCATTGTATGGAATTATTCTATATAATATTGCATAGATCCTTTCCTTACCAGGATTCAGGAGATCTGAGATGAGCTGGAAGTGGTAGGTTTGGTGCCTCAAGCCATAGAGCTAGTGCAAGTAGCTCTCAACTCCGTCTCTGAGGATTGGGAGGTATTTTTCCAAATTATTTTGGGTAGAGAAGAAATGACTCCTCTTAGTTAATCTTGAAGGGAAAAAATGGATATTGAAGTGAAGAATATACTTGAGGGACTATCGAGTAGAGAAAGGATAAATGATCCTTGTTGTGTCAGGTAATGAATAGAATTATGGAAAGGTTAAATTAGTGTTTCATAAATATTTCTCGAGCATTGGGCTAGGTGAGTGACCTAAGTGCTCTAGACCAATTTACATTTCCATGTGGTCTCATAGTTTAGCTTGGGGATGGCATTTGTAAAGGATTTCTTATGTTTGGGTGGAAAATTTCTCACTAGTAGCCAATATCCTTGCAAAAATGTATGGAGAAGATGAGTTTAATTCATTGTATAAAATTATTTTGTATAATATTGCTATTAAGTTATGTTTTTCTTAGTATGAATCGGTATGAAAGTAATGGATGTATAATGTGTTGCATATATTCTTGGTGAATTAGAAATTTCCTCAGATATTATTTGATTTGAATTCATGTTATGAATTTGAGAGTAAGTTATGACTTTTATTTTATACCCTTTGACATTGTGTGGTGCATTCAAACCTGGATTATGTGCACTTGACCTAGTTTGAATTGTTATGTATATCAATGTTTAGCCTTCAAAACTAGAAATGAGGCTAAACCTTGTTATTCATTCAAAGGCTTCCTTTAAGTTAGGTCATTTGGTCTTTGTATTATTCACAATATTCCTTTGATAAGGAAAAATTCTTAATGGTTATGTTAAAATTATTGACTTTGAATGGTGGCTAGTATGGCCCCTAAGGTTGTTATTTTGAAGGGTTCCTATGAGTTAGGATGGTTGACCTTTGTAATTCCAAGTATTTTCTTTGAATGAATTTGAGAGATTATTTATATTGCCAAGTTTAGGCCCTTTGTTTATATTTTGAATGTTATTTATGGTTTATCATGACCTTTGAAAAGCTCTTTTTGAATTTCTTTGATAGCCTATCAAGGAATATACATTTGTTCTTTGAATTTGTCTTGATGGCCCACTAGGGAAATTTGAAGGAGGTTGTTCAAATTATGGCCAATGGGATACCCTGCATTTTCTGAAGAATATACAACTACAGACATAAGTATCTTCCCTAGAACTACTGTACTAGTCCAAAACAATAGAAAATAAAAGAATATAAAGGTCTCCTTAGAGAAATTGAAGAATGGGAAGAAACTTACTTGGAATATGTCGCAAGCTTCGTTCTCTCCCTCGGCTTGTAAGTTCTAATCGTGGCTTTGATTTATATAATTAGAACCCACACATACAATCACAACAAGCCAAATATTTACGAAATCTATGTAGCATTATCCAATTACTCTATTCAATGGATCAACAAAGCATTGAAACATATGAATGTAAACATAACATAACATATATAGGAAAACAATATACTCTTTGTATCAATATGAAAATGAGAGAGTTTAAAACCAATAATATAGTTATCTTGTAGATATATCCCCAAGTTGACCTATCCTTCCTTGCCACAAAGCACACCTCAATGTCACCCTAATGCATAAAGATGATGGCTTTCTTAGATTCAGAGCAACCACATGAGGGAATTCTAGGTCTCCAAAATATAACCCTAGCTTGTGGATGGCAGTAAATATATAGGAGAGGATGGTAGTTTAGGAATTCTTATCCATTTACCAATCTAGGCATGAGATCCACTCTGGATGGGAGGATGAGCTTAAGGGATAAGAGGTGAAATCTCCAAGGTAGGATTAGATAGGATTCAAAGCTATTATCCAACCCTTAAATGGTTGAAACAACTCCTGGATGATTCTGGAAGAGGAAGCTTCAAGATTCTTTTTATTTATCCCGAATTTCTAGAATCAACGCACCCCCAGAAAGGGACAACCTGCTAATTATCATTGCAAGTGTAGAATGGGGCAACCTGCACTGAACACAGGTTCTTAAGGGGCCAACGCATGTTGGACCTTAAAATCATGGAAATGAAGAATTTAACCCTAGAAATTTAGGGAATTTGGAGAGTCATGCCTAGGGATTTGTGTATGGATGATGACAAGGTGTTCATGATGTTTATTGATCCACTTTGCAGGCCTATTGACCAGATGTGACAAAATGTCCTATAATAGATTGCCCCCTAAAGTGCAACATTAGAAACCATGGCTGATGACTGAAGTGCTTTACCTTGTGGCAAGTTTGGATGAAGAACAACTGGTTGATATCATCATATGTTACAATACGTTTTATCATGAAATATTTGCTGAGGGAGGCATACCCATGATCAACACATAAGCTCACATTATATGTACAACGATAAAAAATCGTGTCCACTCCTGATAAAGTGTGGATCTATGATTGGATGATTGTATGATCATAGCCATCATGTTTTTTAATATTGTAGTAATCTTGAAAGCACAACCCAAATGGATGGAACTAGATCTAAGGTATTCTATATTTTTCACTCGATCATCAAATTTAAGAGTCTAACCATGTGAATAAATGAGTTGGAGTTGAACATGGTAGACACCATATGATTACCAACCAATGATGTAAGTTGTTAACAGATGTGAGAGAAACCACATATGATGTTAATTTCTCTCAAGGTATAACAATACAATCTGTATGGTATGGATGAATGAGTTGAAGTCAAACACCACACATAACCTGTCAGTCGAAGACAAATGATGTAAACCTCTCACCGAGAGCTAGGAAACTTTCCATTTATATATGCAAGATCCAAGGTACTAATGAAGAGTTGCTAAGTCAAATTTCTGGATAATGAGATGATGTCTACAAGAAGTGACCCATTGTAGGAGGGCCTTGATGTATCCCCCATCAACAACATGAAATAGGTATCATGATTTGAGACAGAATGTTACCGATACGGTATTGGTTTAGGAATGACATACATGAATGTAGGCTTAAGAGTATCATAGAAAATATCAACTGAAGGAATTCTCTTAGATATATCGGCGACATTAAATGAATTTGGAATAATTTACCTAAAACCAAAAACAGAGGCTTTGAAATGGTGTTATGAACCAAAAGAAAAGTAGTTTTCCCAACCAAAATTCCACAAAGATGAAGTGGAAGAATGTCATGTTCAAGAGTGACTCACTGCCATTAATAGGTGGAGTATCCAATTTTCCCAATTTCCCCAACCATTTATGGTCATTACCTCTTTATTTTTTAAAAAGGCTGAGGAGAATAACATATGATTGACCTCTAATTTCATTCTTCGGATGAATCCCTCTGAGTATCTTTAATGAACCTTGATAATGAGTGACTCGGTCTCATAATGTTTGATGAGTCCATCGACATTTAATGCTTTTACGAATCCAACGAAGGTCTAACTCGACTCCTTTTTCATGTTTATAGAGTTTGCAAAAGAGGCAAAAAATAAAACTCCAAAGGTTCCTTTTCATAAATAGTCTCTTGAGTCTTAAAAGGAAGAAAAAAATACTCAGGAGAACCTCTTAGCCATGTTAAACTAAGGTATTCCTTTTTTTTAATTAGTCTATCTTAGTCTCAAAAAGGGTTAAAACTATATTGAGTAGACGTATTTTCATTTACTTTAACAAGTTCAAAAAGATAAGTACTTGACAATATTTTCATGTTATGGGAGTCTAAAAGGAGCTGAAAGAGGACTCCTCCTGGAGGAACGCGTGGTATAAAGGGAAGCTAATAGTTTTGGTCATGATAGAACTGTTCAAACCACATAAAGGTCAAGAGGCTAGCTTATAAGCTCACTCATCATAGTGCTTTCCCAGGTAAGGGTAAAAACAAAGTGAAATCATATGACCGGCCTAGCAAATGGTGAGGATGGAATGAAAAAACCAAGGCTCATCTAGAAAAAACAAGCTGATAAAAATGGAAATCACAAGGGATAGGATGAGAATGGTTTGATTTTTACACAAGCTTGAAACATCGTAAAATATGATTGAAATTGGTTTCATTTTTACACAAGCTTCAAACAAAGGAAACATTATCCTTGAAATAAGTTTGCATGCGCCCCAAGCATAATGACTCAATTCTAGGCACATGGCCCCCAAGCTTCATTTCATTCACCTAAGTAGTGGTTACTAACAGGCGAATGGGATGAAGGTTCATTTACAAGATGAAGTGAAAGACACGACTAGGAATTTACAAGATATAATCAAAGAATCGAATTGGAAGGGGGATCTGTTTCATTTTTTAACAAGCTTTGAAATGGGAAATAATTATGCTCAAAAGAGGTTGTTTCATTTTTTAACAAGTTTGACACAAGAAAAGGAACTTTTCTCAGCCACCTTGTTTCACTAATTAATGAGCTTGACACGAGAAAAGGAACTCTTCTCCATGGACCTTTATAATGACCTCAATGATCTCATGGCTTCCAAGAGGTTATCATCAGATGGGAGAATAATACTCAAGGTATAAAAGAATCCAATGTAAATATAAGACTCCAATTCCCCGAGTAAATGATGCACTACATCACCGACTAGATCATTAGTAGAAGCGAGAATGGAATAGGTTTCCACATAATTAATATGTGGAGGCATAGATACCACTTGCATATAAGGACCATTTAGGGAATTTGGTTGATTTGGAGTCAGATTAGAACCAACGAATGAAAGTTGATCAATGGTCACAGTTCTTCCTTCATGTGGAAAACACATCACATGAAAGAGTGAAGAGACAAGAGCTCCCATGACATAAACATAGTCACACCGAAGGGGTAAATTAAAATCCAAAGGGCCTTAGACTACCATCACATCAATATAGGCAGTATTTCCTCTGAAAGCAATAGGAAACTGAGGAAGTATCCCTAACGGTTGACTAGTTACTCTGTTAAAAGGCAACATATTCTAGTTAACCGGATCAGGTTGTGGATAACCTCAAGCTTTCCAAGTAGTTGAGGAAAAAATACTAACATATGCACCTTCATATAGGATTTTTCCAGGCATGTGAATATTATAAGAATGTACTATGATTTTGAAGGGCATGTAAGGAGGAAGACGATATCCTGCCAGTCGACTCCAATCAAAGGAAGTGACCATACTACTTGGATCAGGTGTTGTGGGAATGAGATAAATGCTCCCTTATGCCACGGGAAAAGGAGAAATGATCCCTTGTGCCATGGGAACAGGAGGATTGTCCCCCTGTGATGTTGGAATAGGAGAATTACCTCCTAGTTCATTAGAACCTGAAGAAACGAGAAGAAATTGAGTGGTATGAGAATCACTCTCTGCATGAAAGGTATGATCAACTAAAATTGGAATCAAGTCAAACACTTTGTCAACCAATTTTTGGTCATGAATGAATGCATGAGATTCACATTCAGAGATGGTGGGATTGATTAGATTTATATTTTGATAAATCACTTCATCAACTAATGGAGGATTGAGAGAAATATTTTGATAACCAACCAAAAGATGATGTTGAGAAGATATTAGGTTTTCCAACATTTTTGAAGCTTCATCCATGATCCAGGTGGATCTAGAAATAGAAGTGGCCTTGAAAATAGCTCAAAAATAAAAGTAATAATATGGGAGTGAAACTAGGACCATATCGTAGTGCTCGCTTCCCTGTTTCCAAAAGTGCAAACGTCACCCAAATCTGAGTTCATATGCTCAAGTTATAGTTGGTCAAAGTTATGGTCAAATTAGGCCAAGTGGCTGTCACTAAGAAGGCAGCAATTTGGAAGAATCCCGACGCATGGAATCCGGAGGTCAAAAGGGGTGAATTTGTCTCATACTTAATTTTCCTAGTGACACTTAAAATATGGTGGAAGAATTTTAACCATATGGTTATAAAATATTAATATATATATATATGTGTGTGTGTGTGTGTGTGTGTGTGTGTTTCAGGGGGCAGGCTCTCACCCCCGCCACCCCCCAATGGACCCAAAACCATTATTGTTTATATTAAAAAAATGTGTGGTCTAAGGGCCACCCCTGGCGAACCTGGTTGACCCACTGAACTATATCATATGTATGAGTGCGCAACCGATGGGGCTTGAAATCACCAGCTTGGTGGGCCGGCTCGCTACCGGGGTAGTTCCAAAATTATGTGAAAACAACATTAACAAAAATAAATCACCGTCGAAACCATATATGCAACTTCTGGTTCATTAATACAAATATCTTTGTTTAAAATTGGTGTGGGCATGTTTTGAACCCAACCCGCCCCTACATAATCCGCTAGTGGTTACCAACGAGACACAACTCATTCTTTGGTAACTTCGCCAAAATAATGCTATTTAACCCTTCATCAAATGAATTCAATTAGACAGGTGGAGGGCAGAGTGATGAAATTAGGAGCAGTGAGAGTAGTAGAGCCATGAGCGAGGGATCTGCTAAGATGCAAAAAATATTCCCTTAAAGGGCGAGAGGTGCCAGTGTCAGAATTTGACAAGTTTATAGTCATTTTTTCACGTTTTCACACCAGGAATCCAACCATGTAGTCTGTTTCTCCAAACGAGGTCTTAATTTCCAGGCCATCATCAGAATTGGAGGTATAAGGGTCATTTTTGTAAAGTTACTTGTAACTGATTTCTTTCTTACCACTTAATGAAAGAAGGCCTCCCCAGTTTGAGCAGGGTCCGGTGACATAGCTCACATTGGGTGAACTCCATGATCAAATCATTTATGTGCCTTTGATCTCATGGATGCTTTATTATTTCCACTTCTTTTTCATATGTTAATTTGTTTGGTTATACACTCTTTTATATGAAATTATGTATGCATCGTTGAAGTTAAAAGATCTAACTCAAGTTTGGTATCATAGAAGATCTTCTTGATGTGAGTTTCATGAGTGAATTCTAACCAGGAAAAAGATTGAAAAATGTGAAGGAAAACTCAAATATTTTGATTCCAAGGCGACATGTGCATAAGGAAGACAAAACATGGTAGATGGGGATGCACGAGCAGAAGAAGAGTGAAATTATTACAAAATATTCTTCACCATGGCAGAGAAATTTGACAAGTTGTTTGTAGAAAATGAGAAGACAATCAGGCATCAAAGTAAAGTGTCTGATGATCATGCATCAGTATGCCATGGAGGTGGAGGAGAAGATCCTCCTCCCTCTCCGTACATTAGTGAAAGTTCTTCTTCTTCTTCTTGTCATCATTCTAACAGGCACCATAAAAATTCAAATAAGAAGCCATTTTTTAAGCCAGATGTAAAGTTTGATTTTCCCACATATAATGGATAATGTAACGTAGAGAAACTAAAAACTTGGATTAGAAAGTTTTAGGTTTATTATCGGATTCAATAGATCGAGGAGGATGAGACAAATATCCAGTTAGCATCCCTTCAGCTGAGTGGCACTGCTCTCATTTGGTGGGAGAGAAACTTGCAAAAAGGAAATAAAGACTTGGGTAACCTCCTTTGTTCTTGGTCCAATTTTGTTTCTTCATTAAAATATCAGTTTTATCCTCTAGGTTATCAACAAAAGGATTTAATGGAATGGCACTATTTAAGACAAGGAAAGGGGCAAAATGTACAAAGCTTCACATAGGAGTTTAGGAAACAAGCTTTGAATTTGAACATTACACTTGATTCACCTGAAACTCTAACAAAGTATATTGGTCCTTTACATAGTTAAATCACACATTCTTTGTTATTATTTGAGCCTACGATTATTGATATGGCTGGTGTGAAGGAAATTCACCTTGAGAGTAGAGGAAATAATGATAAAGAAGAGAAACCAAAGAAGTCATATTTCAAACCTCATAATGGCAATTTTGAAGGAAAAGGAAAGGGAAAGGAGAAAAAGGTAGCTACAACCAAAGAGGAAGGAGCAAAGCCATCTTGCACAAATTTCAAGAAGGAAGACCATGATGATGAAAATTATTGGAAGTTACATCCAGAGTTGAAACCAAAGAGATTTGGTGGGAAGAACAAGAAAAATATCATGGAAACCATGTAGGAGAACCTTGGATCCGATTCCGATGACGAGACACAGATCACAACAGTGGGAATATAAGGTATTATTTCTCTTCATGATAATGAAAATTATGAATTACATACAACTAAAAGTTCTTCAAATGAGTATCTTTTTAATGAACGAAAGTGGACTGAATTGTTCCACATTAGAGTCGCAATGAAACATACAAAAGTGAAAACCTTGTTTGATCCAGGATCACAAGTAAATTTGATATTAGAATCCTTGGTTAAGAATTTGGGATTAGAAACCAAGCCTCATACGAAACCTTATCCTCTTGTTTGGGTGTGTGATAAAGCAAAATTACATGTAACCAAACAGTGTAAGGCTAGATTTTTGATTGCATCCAAACTAGTAGATGAGGTTGATCTTGATGTTGTAAGTTTGGATATCTGTGTTATGGTATTGGGGAGTCCATATTTGTATGACATGAATTTTTTTTTATTTCACCATGAAAATAAGTATCATCTCACAAAAGATGAGGTGGAATACATTTTTAGATCTCATCGTACCAAGTTAGTGCTAGTATCCTAAGTGCATGTCAGAAGAAGAGGTTGGTAAATTCAAGCAAAGGATGCATGAACATGGTTGTGAGAGAAAAAGTTGTAGAGTCATCTGATGCTTTCCAAGGTTTTGATCCCACTCATAAAAAGGAATTTTATGAAATTGTTTCTAACTATAATGGGATTTTTTAGGAAACAAGTGGGTTTCCTCTAGAGCATGAGATCCAACATGAGATCCATTTACAACATGATGCTCCTTTACCAAACATTGGTATGTATAGGTTGTCAGCCATTGAGATGGAGGAGATAAAGCAATAGGTGCATGAATTGTTGAACCAAGGGGTCATAAGGCCAAGTTATTCTCCATGCGGTTCACCTATTTTGTTGGTGCCAAAGAAGGATGGCACATGGAGGATGTATGTGGACTACAGAGCACTCAAAAAAATAATGATGAAGAATCGATGCCCTCTCCCTTACATTGGTGATTTATTGGATCAATTTAAAAATTCTATCTATTTCACAAAAATGGACTTGCATAGTGGCTATCATTAGGTCAGGATTGCAGAACATGATGTATGAAAGACTACATTAAAAAATAAGTAGGGGTTGTTTGAATGGATGGTGATGCAATTCATACTATGAAATTCTCCAGCCACATTCATTAGGGTGATGAATGATATTTTTAGGCCTTTTATTGATGATTTTGTACTTGTTTATCTTGATGGCATTCTTGTTACAATATTACATGGGATGATCATGTGGGTCATGTTAAAAAGGTGCTTGTTGTTTTGCAAAAAGAAAAATTGTATGTCAAAATTTCATGTCAAAATGTCCAAGTTAGAATTTGGTAAGACTTATTTGGGTTATTGGGGTCACATTATTGGAGGTGTACAACTAAAAATAGATCCTTATAAAGTTGATGTGATTATAAAGTGGCCTAAACCCACCAATTTTACAAAGGTTTGTAGATTTTTGGTTGCAATACAATATTGGAGAAGGTTCATTTCCAACTTCTCTGTCATTGCATCCCCCTTACATGCATTGATGAGTGTGAAAAAAAAATATCAGTGGGGAGGAAAGCAACATAAAGCATTTGATACACTGAAAGAGAAGATCAATACCGCAACACTTTTGGCCTTACTTGACCTCCAACAACCTTTTGGGATTGAGACTGATGCTAGTGGATATTCCATGGGAGTAGTATTGTTGCAGCAAAGGAAACATGTATTTTACCATTTGGAGACATTATCCCAAGTTGTTGTGAACTATCCCACATATGACAACAAGTTGTATGCCTTGGTCCAAAGTGTGAAAAAGTAGAAGCACTATTTGATTGATAAGGAGACCATCATTCACACAAATCACCTGCCCTTGTGGTACCTCCAGTCACAAACCAAGCATCAACAAGCATGCCATTTCAGATAGATGGGATTCCTCCAACAATTTCAGTTAGTAATAAAATACAAGAAGGGAACCAATAAAAAAGTGGTAGATATGCTTTCTTGCCCTCCTATTTTTGCATCTATAGTTTGGAAAAATGGCTCTTTATCTTTTGAAAGTTATGCTAAACAATATGTTGATGATGTTGATTTTAAGGAGATTTATGCAAAACTGATGCCTGGATCACAGGTGGATAGTTATCACTTGCAGGGAAATTTGTTGTACCATCTTGAAAAACTTTTTATTCTCACCAATGAAATGATACATCTAATCAGAGAGGCACACACCTCTCTTATGTCAACTCATTTTGGTGTAGAAAATACTTTATGTCATTTACAAAGGTTTTGTTATTGGCCTCACATGAAAAATATTGTGACTCGATGTGTAAAGGGATGTGTGTTGTGTTCATTTTACAAACTCGCTAATATAAAATTAGGGATCTACACACCACTCCCTTTTCCGATTCATCCATGGGAAATTGTGTCAATGGATTTTGTAGGTGGTTTGCCTTTGTCTAGGAGAGGTCATGACTATTTTAAATTTTCTGTGGATCGATTTAGAAAACTGTGTCTTAATGCCTTGTAAAAAGCAGGTCATTGAAAATAAAACTACTCATCTCTTCTTCAAATTTGTATGGTTCCATTTCGGGCTACCCACATCCATTGTGTTTGATAGAGACTCTTGATTTCTTGGAGAGTTTTGGATGAGTTTTTGGAGAATGATGGACACCAAGTTGAAAAGGAGCATGAGATTTCATCTGCATACCAATAAACAAATAGAGGTTGTCAAATACATAGTGATACACTTACTCTAGGGCTATTGTGGCAAGCATCCCAAGTTGTGGGATGAGAAAATTCTTTATGTACAACATTCATACAACCGGACAATGCATTCATCCACTCAAAGCTCACCGTTTGAGACATGATATAGGAACAATCCCTTAGACATGGTATTCGGGAGAGATGAAGATTCTAGTGGGCAAGATAACGATGATAAAGAAACAAATTTCATTCAACGGATACAGATGATCCACTAAGAAGTGTAGGAGTGGTTGGAGAAAAGTCAAGCTCAGTATAAAGCTCAACATGATAAGCACTGAGTCGACCACCAATGCCAGCTTGGGGAAAAAGTGTGGCTCCACACCAACAAAGATTGAATGAAAGGGGAAGGGAAGAATTTGAGACCAATCTGATATGGCCCATTAACCATATTATATAATATTGGAGACAAATCTTTTCAACTTGATTTTCCAGCATACATGCAAATGTACTCAGTGGTGAACATTGAAAATTTGAAGCTTTATGAGCCTCCTTTGATAATGGACACCAAAGAGGTTGGATAGGTTCATAAAGTGGATGAATTTTCACCTAAATACATGGAAAATCTACTAGAGGACATCATTCTTGAGAGAAAGACCGAGACTTCACGACAGGGGGACATGGAGTACCTTCATATTGGTTTTAAACGAATGCATCCAAGTAAGGCTCGATGGATGGAAAAGGAGAAGGTGAGGGAGAAATTCCCTCACTTTCCAATAAAATGATAAATATTTTGATGACCCAAAATCTCATTAGTGGGGAGGATTGATATGGGTGGATCTAGAAATAGAAGTAGCCTTGAAAATAGCTCAAAAATAAAAGCCACCATATGGAAGTGAAACTAGGACCAGATCGTAGTGCTCGTCGCCCTAATTCCAACAGTGTGAATGACACTCAAATCTCAGTTTTTATGCTCAAGTTATAGTTGGTCAAAGTTCTAGTCAAACTAGGCCAAGTGGCAGTCACTACTGAGGCAACAATTTGGAAGAATATTAGCACACAAAATTCGGTGGTCGGAAAGGGAGAATTTGTTGCCTACTTAATTTTCCCAGTGACCTTTAAAATCAGGCGGAAAATTTTTAACCACATATATATATATATATGTATGTATGTATGTATGTATGTATGTATGTATGTATGAGGGGGAGGGTTGTCACCCCCACCACCACCCAACGGACCCAACATATTATTTTTTATATGAAAAAATTGTATGGTGGGTGGGCCACCCCCGACGGACCCGCCTAAACCATTGAAATATATCATATGTATGAGTGCGGAACTAACGGGGCTTGAACCCACGCCGCTCGTCACCTAGGTAGTTCCAAAACTATGTGACAACAACGTTAACTGCCGATGTCACAAATAAATCACCACCAAAACCATATATGAAAATTTCGATTCATTAATATATGTATTGTTGTTTGAAATTGGGGTGAGAAGGTTTTGAACCTAGCCCCCCCCCCCGCCCCCACATAATTCGTCATTGGTTACCAAAGAGACATGACTCATGCTTTGATAACTCCACCGCAGAAACATTATTTAACCCTTCATCAAATGAATTTGATCAGACAAGCAGAGGGTAGAGCGACAGAACTAGGAGTGGCGAGAGGAGCGTAACCATGAGCGAGGGATCTGCTAAGATATTGAAGATATTATCTTAGAGGGCTAAAGGTGCCATTATAATAATTTGACAAGTTTATATTCATTTTTTCACGTTTCCATGCCAGGAATCCAACTGTGTAGTCTGTTTCTCTAGCATAGGTATCCATTTTCAGGCCATCATCAGAATTGGAGGTACAAGGGTCATTTTTGTAAAGTTTCTTGTAATTGATTTCTTTGTCACCACTTAATGAAAGAAGGCCTCCCCACTTTGAGCAGGGCCCAGATACGTAACCCACATTGGGTGAACTCTGCAATCAAATTGTTTGTGTGCCTTTGATCTCATGGTTTCTTTATGATTTTCGCTTCTTTTTCATGTGTTAAGTTACTTGGTTATACACTCTTTTATATGAAATTTAGTATGAATCCTTGAAGTTAAAAAATATGGATCAATATATATAAGGAAAAGGTGAATATGATGATTCCCTTCACATAGTCTACATGGAAACTTAAATTTACACTTCTTTCCGTAAATACTAAACCTTATGATCACTAGTCAATGGTTTGTCACCAACATGATCTACAAAAGCTAACGACAAAGGTTGATGTGAGCCTATGGACCAAACTTCTAACACATGTGGAATACCAGGGAAATATCTAAGAAGGTGGTCTCTGTCATGGTTGCTTTATGATTTTTGCTTATTTTTCATGTGTTAAGTTACTTGGTTATACACTCTTTTATATGCAATTAAATATGCATCCTTGAAGGTAAAGTATATGGATCAATCTATATAAGGAAAATGGTTAATATGATGATTCCCTTCACATAGCCTACAGGGAAACTTAACTTTACACTTCTTTCCATAAATACTAAACCTTATGATCACTAGTCAATGGTTTGTCACCAACATTATCTACAAAAGCTAACGATAAAGGCTAATGTGAGCCTGTGGACCAAAATTCTAACACATGTGGAATACCGGGGAAATATCTAAGAAGGTGGTCTCCATTACATAACTTGCAAGGGAATTTAACTTTGTGGGGGTGATTGGAAGATTTAATAACATCAATTGCATTGGTAGAAATTGATGCTTGATTTACCCCCTGCTTATTTTGCTTCTTCTTAATCTTCCTTTTCTTCTTCTTATCGATCTGGTTACATACGAAGAGGAAGAAGAAGAAGAATACCAAACAAGTGAAGAAGGAAAATGGTCAACTTGAGTATCAACTTGAGGTTGATGTTGTTAAGGTGTAGGAGAACTTGGTTGAGGATAAGTTTGGACATTCACAACCATAGGGGTCAAAAACAACAACATTGAAAAACCAATGGTAAATACAGGAACGAACAATGTTTCCATATAGGGGGCACCAATGTTTCTAATAGAAGGAAAAGGACCAGGATTCTCTTCAATGGGGTTTCCTTGACTGGGGGGCTCAAGAACTATTTCTGTTAGTCTCAACCTAAGATTCACTAAGGATTTATCCCACAGTAAGGATAGTTCCGTGGTTAATTAATTTATTTTAGAAATTAACATTCAAAAATAAATAAATAAGGGGTAGTTAGGAAAACGGTTTATAAGGTCACTGTGAACTGCAATATACCACGTTGGTGAACCAAGGATTTATGTATGAGTAGGCAATCTCCCTAAATTTTGTGTTCAATGTATCACAATGTACAAGGCAAACGACTCAGTTACCTATGAAAGGATAACAACCTATGGAAGTCTTCCGAAATATACTCAACAGTATGTGGAAGCGTAGTCTGCAGTAGTGTTGTCTAATGCATAATCGTATGATGAGTGTGTCCCCATATAATTTTCATGCGCGGAAAGCCATCCAATATACCCAAAATTACATGGAGATCTGATTCATACACTTATGTACGTGGAACAGGATATCACCCGCAGAATGTAATGCTAACAAGAAATGACAACTCCTACATTTAAAGACGTTGGAATACGTCTCTATCCTAAACCTATAGATTTTTGTGTTAACGTGATAAATGCTCCTTAGGTTGATTCAATAAATTTATGTTTATCTTCAATTAGGTTTTAGTTTTAGGGATCACTGTGAATTTCACCTATCCTAAAATGAAAGCTAGCATGAAGAAATGAAACTTTCCTTTTCAATAAAAATCTATCTAAAGAAGGGAAGAGAACAAAGAGTATAGAACATACAAAATGAAACAAAAAATATGCTAAGTGCAATTCCATTAAATGTAATTGTTC
Organism: Pinus albicaulis; assembly: GCA_034641835.2. Lineage (NCBI taxonomy): Eukaryota > Viridiplantae > Streptophyta > Pinopsida > Pinales > Pinaceae > Pinus > Pinus albicaulis. Next base: position 46,725 of record JAXQQM020072251.1, read on the forward strand.
CAATTCCAATTCACACATAAAAACCTATATGCCAATTCATGATGCATAATATTTTTCTTTTCGATTCCACTTTATTTTAAATGAAAACTAAGATATTTTCCTAATCAGTGATAGACGAAAATATTTAAAATGATGATTGAAAGACAAATTCCTTCAAGAAATCCAACAATCAAGCAATCAATTTTCTAATGATCTAATTGACAAGAACAAATAATTTTTTTATGAAAGGCACTCAAAATCAAAAGAAAATAAGATGGAGGCATCTGAGAGACCAAAAGACATACTGAGGGAAACAAGGAGGACCAACTAGAAAAAAGTTAATTAGAGAGAAATAAAAAAAAGGCAACTTTTTGCATGAAAAAAGAGTCAAGGCAGGTGTAGATAGTCTACCAGTGATCTAAAATGTAGGTACAAAGAATTCCAAAGAGCACTGCAACGCTTTGTCTCTAGATGAGGGGGAGCGTTGATTAAGGTAAAAGCCAAGTTCTGACAAAAAAATAAAATGAAGCTCAATGAAAGGTCTTCCTAGGGTCAATTAATATTGAGTGAGGTAATGGAGATCTATTGAAGAAGTGAAATAAGTACTAAGGACAAGGAAACTACTAAGGGAAATAAACAATCCCCTGTGGAGTTGCCAATTTGTTATACATAATTTAAAATTGTGAATAGAAGTGTCTTCCCTAGACCTAGTGGAATAGTCTAGAACAATAGAAAAGCAAAGAATATAAAGTTATCCTTAGACAAATTGAAGAATGTGGAGAAACTTACTTGGAATCCGTCACAAGATTCGTTCTCCTCTTGGCTTGTAAGTCCAATCATAGCTATGATTGCTATAATAAGAATTACCTGCACATACAATCACAACAAGCAAAAGATCTATGACATATATGTAGCATTATCCAATTACTCTATTCAATGGATCAACAAAGCATTGAAACATATGAATCTAAACATAACATAACATATATAGGAAAATGGTATACTCTTTGTATTACTATGAAAATGAGAGAGCTTACAACCAATAATAGTATTTGATCTTGTAGAGATGTCCCCAAGTTGACTTGTCATTCCTTGCCACAAAGCACACCTCAATGTCACCCTAATGCATAAATACGATGACTCTCTTAGATTGAAGGCAACAACATGAGGGCATGATATGGTCTCCAAACGCCAACACCTAGTGTGTGGATGACAATAAATATATAGGAGAGTATGGTAGTTTAGGAATACTTATCCATTTACCAATCTAGACTTGAGATCCACTCTTGATGATAGGATGATCTCAAGGGATAAGAGGTCAAATCTATAAGGTAGGATTAGATAGGATTCAAAGTTCTTATCCAAGGTAAATGGTTGAAACAACTCTTGGAAGCTTCAAGATTCTTTTATTTATATTGAATTTCTAGAATCAGCGCACCCCTAGCAAGGGACAACATGCTAACGATCAATGGAGGTGCAAAATGGGGAAACCTGAGTAGAACACAGGTTCCTAAGGGGCCAGGGTGTGTTGGGCCTTAAAAAGCATGGAAATGAAATAGTTAAGCCTAGAAACTATAGAATTTGGGAGAGTCATGCCTAGGGCTTTGTGTAGGGATGGTGACAAGGTTCTCATGGATGTTGATTGATCTAGTTTGCACGCTTGTGGACCAGATGTGACAAAATGGCATATAATACACTCAATAACATTTAAATTCTTCTTTTCATTGAAGGATGGAAGTGCATCTTTCAAGGAGCCTCAAAAATTCATCAAGGCCTCCAAAAGATGTTATTTCAAACAGGTATGGTAATTCCCTAGTTCCTTTCCAAATGTTCTTTCAAAGAGGCTTGATGGTAATATTTGGGCCTTTTAACAGATGTTTTCTTGAAGGGGTTAAATGGTCTATTGATACCATTGGGGTCTTGGAAATATGTTGTTTTGAGGAGTCTTGATGGTTTATTGAGGCCTCATAAAAGATGTTCCTTTTAAAGAGGTTCAATGGTTAATCAAGGCTTTAAAATATGTTTTTTTGGAAGAGACTAAAAGAATCTATCAAGATCTTTTGAAAGATATTATTTCAAATTAATTAGATGATTTATTTAAAGGGAAAAGTATTAATCACTGAAATCACGAAAAAATTTAAAAATAAAAATCTATCACAAATTGTAAAATTTTTAGTAAATTTTACAAATCTTAATATGCAAAAGGCGCCAACATTTAACAATATTATTGTGAAAATATTCAAATTTACAATAAATTTATATAATCTATATAAAATTTTGACGATTTTAAAATAACATAATTTCACCTTATAAATTTCAAGCAAATTATTTAAAAAAAATTAACTCCATTTTGACATGTCATAATCATAAAATTGCTTAGGAATCTTATGTCACTTATAAAATGGATAAAAAGTATCTCACAATAAACCACAAGTGTTAGGACGTCGGTGTGTTTTACTTTACCCTAAATTTTATAATGTCAATGGTCTATAGTGACCACATCTTCCATGTGATAGATTGCTTTCTAGATATAACATCATTCACGATAAAGCAAAGATAAATATGACCCGATTACCACATATGATTCCCATCGTGAAGAAAAGGTGAAACAAGACGCTCACCACTTTTGACTACTTTTACTCCAGGACATAGACATGTGGGACATATTTTGCTTTATTCAATAATGTCCAACGCACTAGAAGGTTCTTTTAGAGATTCCCCAAATTTTTCATTGGTTAAAATGATATTTTTTGGTTTTCGTGTGTTTTTTTTTTTATAAATGATTTTTTAAATTCTAGAAGTTTAAAATTTTGTGAAAATAAATTTTATAGTTATTACAATTTAAAATTTAAAATTAAATATTTTTATGTTATTTTAATAAAATTTTAAATTAATTAATTATATTTTTATAAATGATTTTGGAAATTCTAGAAGTTTGAAATTTTGTGAAAATAAATTGTATAGTTATTACAATAATACAATTTAAAATTTAAAATTAAATTTTTTTAATGTTATTTTAATAAAATTTTAAATTAATTAATTATAAAATTTAATTAAAAAAGGAAATTGATAAAAAAATTTACTAGGAAAGTTGAATTTAATTAGTAAATTAATATTTAATTTATTAAATTATATATATGAAATATAAAAGTTTAAATTAATTTAATTTTATTAGTATTTTTCATTTATACATGGAGATGCTATATAATATCTCGTTAAAAAAAATATTTTAAGATTATATATATATATATAATTTGAGGTATAGAAAGATTGGTATTTATCTTATTCTAATAAGATAGTTTATGTCTACGGGTTTTGGATAGACGTTGATTGGGTATGCTATTAAGTCACTCCTAAATGTTAGGTCACCATTTCAATTGCTCACCGTACTAGGGTGTTATTTTTGGACATGACTATGATGTAGCATCACCAATGTCGAACTTCCAAAAAAAAGGATATTTTATATTGGATATTTTGTTATATTGATAATTTTATAGAAAATATATGATAATATTATACATTTAATAGAAATTGGGGGACTCATATTAAGCAAAAATGGCAACTAAGGTTCATAGCAAGAGTACATTGCAATTGAAAGAAACCAGAGAGAGTGCCCATGAAATAGGAGCATACATAACATATAGAGCTTAGTCTTACCTCAAAAACTAAGGAGAAAGAATTAAAGTTATTGATAATATTGTATTGAATATACTCTATAATAAATACCCAAAATTTTGCAAACTATGGAAAAATATGAAATCAAATTGAGTTGTTTCCAGTAGAATTCAGATGGTTCACTTCCTATACAGTTTTTTTTTAATCCAATAGAAAAGGAATATACTTTCTAGGTGCCTCAAGTATCAAGTGAGCAAAGGGGATAATGAGTGAGGCCCATAAATTCACTTGATAGAATTGAACCCAATTTATTGTATAGAAAACTAATTTCCTCCTAAACCTTTTGGAAAATTTCCTACTATTAGATCAAGGTTCCCATAGTCACCACAATTTGGGATGCCAAACAATTCAGGTGGACAAAAATATGTTTGATTCTATCCTAAAGTTATTCAATGTGATCCCAATGACACTAAGGAAACACCCATAGTTTTGTGGGTACTCTGGGCCATGGGAGAGAAGAGTCAGTTTCCTATATACAAGTCGAGACTTGTTTTCGTAGATGAAGACATATATGAAGCACTAGACATTAGTTAGGGTTTTTTGTAAAAAGTAGAAAGATTCGTGGAGGATGACATCCCATGACACCCCACCTCCAAGATGACTTCCATCTTATATTCCTTCATTGCACCAAAAGAAATCTAATACATTAAGTGATCCTTTCTTAACAAATAAAACTCTACCTCTAGTTTATGGGTTAATATCGCACAAAATATGATGTGATACAATACATGTTGAGCTAAACAAACAATTGTGGGAGTTTACATCCATCTATTGAGAAACCAAATGAATTTTGACTGAACTTACGAAACTTTAGGGGGTATATTGACAATAAAGCTTGGGTTTGATCGTAATGCCTCCTTCCTTCCCTTTTATAGCTTCATTGGTTAGCTTGGGCCTTGTAATATTCCATAAAGGATAATGCTTAATCACAAACATATTCAATGAAAAATTGCGCCAAGAGTAGAATTAAAAGGGGGGAGCCAATGCTTATATATCTAATTATGTTCTTGGAATCCCTTATTATTATCAATCTTTGAGTACATAAGGTGCTTTCTAGGCTTGTTCCTTGGAGAAGTGCATAGTATTTTGCTTGGTTGTTTGAGGTTATTATAAGGTTCAATTAATAAAAGCTCTTGCTTGTTCCTCTAGGGAAAATGAGGATCCGACTTGCATCTACCACCATAAAAGATGTGTTTTACTACTAGCATTTGCACCAAAAAGTACACCAAGGGCACATTAATAGAATTGTAGATGAATGTAGAGTGACTGAGAGGTAGCATTGTACGAAACAAGGATGTGGACGTGGAATATTAAATAAGCTTCATTCCATTAATGAATTTCCCAAGGAAATATTATTCAACATAGTTCATAGATTCATGTAGAAAGATCTCTTAATCCAAAATAAAACAATCATGAAAGTTTGGGGAGAATATTGTAGCATAGAGTCAGTGTGCTTGGAGGTTTGTGTTTGATTGAAATAATTAATTATTTTAATGAGGACCCTACGTATAAACTTAGGTAAATTAAATAATTAAAGGGTAATAATAAAACAAAGTGAGAATCTTCTAGAGAACGAAGATCAAGTCATGTTTTAATCTTAGCCATTGATTAGTGATATAATCTGGGTCGTTGATTCATCAACAAGAAGATTATAAGAGAAGGCTTCAGGGTAATTTGGAGAGCAAGTTGGGAACACGCTCAGTACCTGAAGGAAATCGATTATGAAGGAATGGAATTTGATTTTAGAGGGAGAGTTGTAGGGTAGAGTTACGAAAGAAGAAGAAGGAAGGGGAAGTCAATAGTGACAGAGAGAGGTAAGAGGAGAATGCAGAGGGCTTCAGAGGCTAGCGCTGAGTAGCGACACTGAGTCCCCAAGCAGAGTGATGCGGTCGAGTGTAGGGATTGCATAGAAGATCACACAAAGTGATGCAAAGGAAGCTAGGGTACCTTCTGGGTGTCAGAAAATATCCGAAAGGATTTGGAGAATTTATCTCAGGTGTTTTATTAATAAATATGCTTGTCTTCTTATTGTAAAAGATCCATCACTGAAGAATAATAAAAACCCTTTTCTGTTGCATCGGTTTTCCCGCATTGGGTTTTTTCCGGGAACAATTGTCCAAAAATAAATGTGTACATGTGATTGTTTCTGTTGCATTATATGTATTCTGTTCTATTATCTTCTTATGGTTAAGTGAATACTGCCGTTGTATTTATTTATAATTTACTAAAATAAATTCGTAAATAACTTATCATAAATAAGTAGGCGAAATAAAACTATCATTGCAGTAGTATTTTAGATTTGAAATTTTCACATGGTATCAAGGCAAAATACCAATAACAGAAGAGGATATTCTGCAATGGAATGGAGATCTCACATTGATACAACAATAACTCGGAAGGGTTCTGTTGGAATGGGGTCCCCTAGTTGCGTTTTTTATATAAATTTTTTAATACTTAGTCTAGCGCAGGGGCTTTGGGGAGGGTCAAAGCCCCCAATGTATTGTAATGGGTTAAAGGGTAGACCAAGAGTCCGTAAACCGGTTTGCGGACCATAGGATGGTGCAGGCTATGATGTTATAAATAGATGGATATATTGAGTCTAGAGGTGGGCTAAGTATGACTTATGCTAGCTACGAACTATTGAGATCTGTTTTGGGTTATTGGTTAAGGAATCATACTAGCTGTGTATGCGGAGATCCTCAGTCCTGCTGTGTGTGTACCCCACTGGCTGTGTGCATGGGTTGGGAATCGGGTCTATTAGTGGGCTTTTGAATGTTAATGAATGAGAAATCTGCTGAAGTATCTATGTGTTATAAGAACTAGCTGCGTCTGTGTTATTACAGTGATTCTGTATGTTGATTAATGCTGATACGCACGTGTATGCAAAGATATTAGTGAGATATGATTAATAATAGTTGATTTATTTACATGTACATGATATGTATGGTTTATGAGCTTCACATTCTACAAAATATATTGTTAAAGACCCTGCGATAATACTTCTTCTGCGCAAACCTGATAGATCTTAACCGGGTTGTCTCAATTAGCTCTCTTTCTCTCAAGGTGCAGAAACCTAGTTCCAGCACCCTCCGATACTACTTCGGTTGAGACCTTGGCCTACGCAAGCAGGTAATTTCCGAAAGGGCCAATAGTATAGGGGTTTGTTGGCAAACCTTAAATCCGAACCTGGGTCAGGACCCCTCAAGCCAACAAATGGTTCCGTTGTTGGGACCAGGATCATTTTGAGAGAAATATCGTGTAATTAGACGAGGTTATTGGTGGCCTGAGAAACCTGAGCTTGAAGACTGGTTCGAAAAATAGATTCTGGAATTTTCCAAAAAAGAGAATCACAGCACAAAGCTAGCTGCTGAAAAGTGGAAAAAAAAAATATCCTAACAGAGGTATATGAAATCTTCTTTGTAACAATCGCGCACGAAATGTAAGAGTTGTTAGCAAGGTTAGTAGAGTTCCAAACTTGTTGGAAGGATGATTAGGTTACGAAGTGGACTCCAGAATCAATCCAAAAGTTGGAGAAGGAAGATAGAAAAGTCACCCGGACTGTAGATGACTGGGTGGATAGTGTGCTAGGAGGATTTGTAACGAAATTCGTAGTCGATCAATTCATATCTTATTCTGAAGTTGAGCGGAGGTTCTTTAAGGGATTCCAAGGAAAGTTCTTGCAAACTTTTCCGCTATTGATTAAGATGCTATTGTGCGAAAAAGGTATTCTGTGCAGCCACACCGAGTGAATGACCTCCGATCAGAGAAGAAGTATTACATGAAGTGGTAATTACTATATGGTCAATCTAGTAGGGGACAGATCCATCTATAGTCCCTTAAGAGAGCCACCTACACACATAGAAACTATTTCCCTGGGTACACCACCATCAAATCAGCGTAAGGGCAAGAACTCTCCTACCCCTCTGCCAACACCAGAAGACGATATGGCCACACACATAAAGCTACCCACATTTAATGGTGTGTGGGATGAATACATGGACCAATTTTGGTTCATAGCGAAATCAGTATGGACTGCGTATAATGTTGCTAGCGACTCTATGAAAAGGGCACATCTATCTCTAGCCCTTGAAGGAAGGGCCTTGGATTGGTTCATGGGGTATGTTGGCCAGCACGTGGATCCATCAATACAAGAAATTAAGGATGCCTTAAAACAACATTTTCAGAAGCCTAAGTCCTATTCCCAACTCGTAATTGACTTGAAATATTTTAGATAGGGACCTATAGAGTTCGTATGGGAGGTTGATCAGTGGCTGAATAAAGTTATCAAGGATGGATAATTTAAGTATGAGGATAGAAAGAACAAGGAATGGTTCATTTCCATGCTACTACCACACCTGTGCAGGCCTATGGGTCAGTAGACAATCGATACACAGGAAAAAGCCCTGGAAGTTTCCATGAAGTTAGAAGCCGTGCTAAGGGATGATACCCAGTTTGGAGTGTAACAGATCTAGGGCTAGTTGGAGGAAATGCACCTGGAAATCCATAATTTGTGAAAGGAGTGGGGAAAAGAAGCTAGCTCAGACATTTGGTGCATAAGGTGCAGGGTAATAGGCCACAACAAGGATCAGTGCCTTTACTATTAGACTACATACAGGTTGGAGGGGCCTAATGCATTGCGCCCTAAACAAGCTTCAGGACCAAGCAACCCCACGTTATGGTGCGTTGACTACTGGGTAGCCGGATTACATAATACCATCCACTGCCCCCGACTTGGTACCTATGTCCCAGACTTAAAGCAAAATTGGTGCAGATTCTGCTCATCTGTAGGACATGATGAGCACAACTGCCAGACCTATGATTTAATGATACATAGAGGAAACCTATATACGGTGCAGGTTGACCCTTTATCATCATTATCTTCCTCTGGACAAGGAGGATCGCCTGCAAGAGGACGAGGGGGAGGGAGAGGTGGAAGCACATGTTGGGGAAGAGGGTAATTGATTTGATATAATTGTGGGGAGGTGGGACACTTCACAAGGGACTGCTCGAACCCTGCACACCAATTTTGTAGGTATTGTAGGCAGTTGGATCATGTGATCGAAGACTATCCTGTACTAATAGCAAAGATGCAAGAAAAACAAAAAAGACCAACGCAGAATGTACAAAGGGTTAAGGTGAAACTGGGTGATGACAGACCTAGTATGAACGTAATTACGCGTAGTGGCGTGACCACCAGAAGAGCTGAGGAAATAGATGCAGCTGAACCCCTTATCAGAAAATCCGCTAACAAAAAGGAAATCTTGAGCCTATAGAAGGAGAAAGAAACCTGCCTCGAAGCTAGAAAGGAATTTTCCAAAAATGAGGTGTCTACCTCACAGGCCCCAACGGATCTAAAAGAGGACGAAGAAATTAAGTCGTTCCTGCAAGCATGTATGAAGTTTCTACACAACCAAAAGGCAGTAGATAAACTTCAAGCATTAATAGACAGCTGCGCAGAAAAGGTTGATCCTCCAACGAAAGTTAAAGATGTCCAAAAACTCTATAAGCATAAGAAACGCACTAGTCAGGAAATGTGGCTAACTGTGCCAATTGGTGATTATGAAATGGACCAGGTCATCCTAGATTTAGGGTAAGATGCAAATTTCCTGCCCAAACAGACTTGACAGAGGATGGGAGAACCCAAGTTGGAATGGTCTACTATACAGCTACGCATGGCTAACCAACAAAAGATCATACCGCTACGAAGGTTATGAAAGATTATGGTAGATATCATAAAAGTTAAGGTATACGCAGATTTTGAGGTGATTCAAATTGTAGAGGATGCAGACCCCTACCCTGCACTCCTAGGACTCGAATAGGCTAAAGACATGAGAGGTATTATCAACTTGAAAAAAAGAAGCATGGTTTTTGAGAATGAAGGTATGCAAGTAATAGTCCCTCTAGACCCGACAGAGGGTGAGCGGTATACAAAACCAGTGTGCGAAGAGGACGACATTGATCATATATAAAAACTGACTGCTCGGGAGGAGGATTGGATTAATAATATGGCTGATGGCATGATTTTATAGGAGAAGGACAAAGAATGCCTCTCTGACTTAGACAAAGAGATAAAAAATTGGCAAAACTGGTTGCATGACGTATCTGTGCTATGATGCTTGAAGATCATAAAGAGCTTTCGATGTATCTCCCCAGAGGTAAGAGAGCTGCCCTATTTTGATTATTTTGGTAGTGTTAAGGATTTTATTAGAGCATTCAAAGCAGAAGTCCCAAGGGAATGAAGAACGTGCGTGCTTAACCTAGCTATGCGTGCAACCCCTGCGCAATGGTGGGAAACTCATAAGGGGCTTTCCTGGATTGGGAGGAATGTCACAGAATGATGATCCTATGATTTGAACCTCTGGTCAACCTACCCATGGAGATTTTCCTTGGTCGCGGGGACCCATGCAAGCACTTGTATGTATGGATGGAAGTATGGTGTGAAAGGGCTTGGGGCGAATGGGTCCACATGTTTAGCCACGCCTTAGGAATTATCCCCACCACATGGTATTTAGATGCGGAGCTACATCAGCGCACTCATCACTGGGACACCATGAGGGAAGATTTTTTTGGGACGTTCGGACTGGTAGGCGGGACTAAGAAATTAGACGAGGCCCTTTAGGACATAGATTCTCTAGTATTTAATGAATTTTTCCCTCACATAGAGTCTAGGGAACCAACTTGGGATGCACAGATGTAGGATATTGCCAACTGTCGAAATATATCAGTGGAAGAGTGTGATGAGGACTCGTGAAATATCACTATCCTAGAGTCTGAGGGTGAATGCGCAGTTGCTGGACCCCCATTACAATCAGTATATGTGACTAAGCCTCTCAAATTAAGGGAAGTCAACAATGGAATGGAAGAAAAACCCAAGATGGCTAGAATTGGGGATTACTGGGATGAGGATACCGTTGGAAAAGTCACATAATTGCTCACTGAATATCAGGATCTGTTTCCCACAAAATTTTCAGAGCTCAAAGGTATTCTAGGGGACCTGGGTGTCATGCGAATCACCTTAAAACCAGATGCCTACCTTGTCAAGCAGCGACCTTACCGATTGAACCCAAAATATAAGCATAAAGTCAAAAAATAAATCAATAAAATGATAGCTACAAGTATCATTGAACCGATAGAACAATCTGATTGGGTAAGCCTGATGGTGGTCTAAGAAAATAAGACTAAAGGGGAAATAAGAATCTGCGTAGACCTGCGCAAGTTGAATGATTCTTGTGTACATGATCCCTTCCCTACACCATTCTCTGATGAAATTATTGACAATGTGGGAGGTCAGGAAGTATACTCATTCACTGATGAATTTTCAGGCTACCATCAGATCATAATTTCTCTTGAAAATCGCAACAAAAATACCTTCGCAACTGAAAGGGGATCCTTCCAATACACCGTCATGCCCTTTGGGCTCAAAAATTTCCCTGCCATCTTTTCACGGGTGGTGGTGGTAGTGTTCAAGGAATTCATTCACAAGTTTCTAGAAGTATACTTTGAAGATTGGATAGTGTTTTTATTGGTGAAGAAGCACGTATCAAACTTGTGCATGATGCTGGATGTTTGCACAAAGCACCAAATTTCCCTAAACATTAAAAAATGCATATTCTGTGTACCTTTCGGGATCTTTTTAGGACATGTGGTCTGTCAGAAAGGATTGATGGTTGACCCAGCCAAGGTGGTAGTTATCATCAATTTAGAAGTCCCCACAACTGAGAAGTATCTTTTCTCGATCCTCAGGCACATGTGCTACTATAGGAAGTTTATTCAAGGGTACGCATTGATCACGAAACCAATGGAGAAGCTGCTAAAGAAGGATGTATCTTTTTTCTAGGACGTGGAGTGTCAGAAGATTTTTGAGTTTCTCAAGGAAAAAATGGTCTCTCCACCTATCCTCATATTTCCTAACTGGGCGAAGGTTTTTTATGTTCATGTGGATGCCTTAGGGATCGCCCTAGGAGCTGTCCTCATGCACCCCCATAAAGGGGACATTGACCACATGATTGCATTTGCTAGTAGAAAAATTTCTAGCGCAGAATGTAATTACTCTACTACTGAACACGAGGGATTGGAAATGGTGTATGGCTTGTAGAAATACCGACACTATCTACTGGGAGGGCACTTCAAGATGTTCATAGATCATTCATCTTTGAAGTACCTAGTCAATAAGCCTGTTTTGGGGGGGAATATTTTCTGATGGTTACTACTGTTTCAAGAATATGATTTTGAGATAATTTTGAAGCCTGGGACACCATATGTGGGACTAGATCACTTGTCCTGAATCGAGAGTGGTGAAGAGCCAATTAACCTAGAAGAAGGTTTGCCCGATGCGCAACCGTTTTCTATTAAGGTGGTTGATGAGAAATTTGTAGATATTATTCAATTCTTAACTATGGGGATGGCACCTACAGACTATTCGATACAACATAAAAGAGAATTTGTAACATGTGAAATTGACTTTAACATCATTGCAGGCCAATTGTACAAGCTAGGAGCTGATGAGGTGCTGCGAAGGTATGTACTGGAGCATGAAAGAAAAGCCATTTTAGTAGAATCCCATGAAGGAGTGGAAGGAGGCCACTATGCAGGTAAAGCAACTGCACATAAGGTACTAAGAGCTGGGTTGTGTTGGTCCACACTACATAGCGACTCCCATGCATATTTTAAAGCCTGTGACGCATGCCAGTGGATGGGAAGACCTTCGCACAGGGATGAGATGCCCTTACAACCACAAATGGCCTTGTAAGCATTTGATAAATGAGCTATAGACTTTATCAGACCCATCAACCCACTAAGTAATAAGACAGGTGCCCGCTACATCCTCACCACAACTGATTATGTAACCAGATTGGAGGAAGCGTAGGCTATGAAGGACTGCATTGTAGATACCACTGCGCACTTTATATTTGAACATATTTTGATCAGATTCGGCTTTCCGAAGATCTTGATGAGAGATAGAGGTACGAATTTCATTAATGAAACAATTCAAGCTTTAATTGAGGTATTCCAGATCCACAATGCAAAGAGTACCTTGTATCACCCGTAGGAAAATCGAACGGTGGAAGCTTTCAACAAAATTTTGGAACATATGCTTACCAAGGTTTGTAATTTTGATTGAAGTGATTGGGACGTGTGCATCCCGTTAGTACTCTGGGCCTACCGAACCACGTGCAAACAATTGATTAGAAAAACACCTTTTTGGATGGTTTATGGGAAGGAGGCCATTATGCCCATGGAGTACATCATCCCTAGCTTGCGCATCGCGGCCTTTAAAAACATGGCAGAGCCCGAAATCATGAACGAACGCTTAGCATAGCTAGTTGCCTTAGAAGAGGATTGGTTCATTACTCATTTTCATCAGCAAGTTCAGAAGGCTTGGGAAAAAGCCTGGCATGATAGGCATATCTGACATAAGTCATTTAAGAAAGATGAGGTAGAACTCCTATATGACAACCAGTTTGCACTCCACCCCAGAAAATTCTGACAACATTGGTTGGGTCCTTATGCGGTAATGGAAATTACGGATGGTGGTGTGGTTAGATTGATTACCTTGCACGAAGACCTCCTTCCCGGGTACATTAATGGTAGTCGTCTAAAACCATACAGAGCCAAATGACTATATGGCCGGAGTAGCTGTATAAGGATGGTTGCACACACGCAAGAGGAAGAATGAAGGCAGGGCTGGTGTGTGCGCAAGGGTCGACTGCGGATAAGGAGGCACAAAAGGGTGCATTGGGCGTGCAGGGGTAGTACACAACTGCGAAAAATAACCGTTGGAATAGTAAAGCTGGGTAAAACGAAAATTTTACTGTTGAAGGGAGGAGGAAGTTGGCAATTAAGACGGAGATTTTGGAAGATTTTTTACCGTTTATTTGATGGTAAGTTCCAGTTGAGTCTCATCCGACCATTGGTACCCATCCCAAGCTATAAAAGGGGGAGAGTAGGTCAGAATTGGGTTCTTTGCTTCTTGAAATTCCCATTCCTTGCGATTTCCAGTAAACACTGTACTCTATTCATGTTTGGGTGTGCCACCCCCTCTGATAGTAGCAACCCTGAGTTCATCTTCTGTGCAAGAATGACTGCAACCAACCCCGCTGAATCATCGCAAGCCATGAAATCTATTGAGATGACATCCGACGAAGTATTGGAAGTAAGTTGAAGAGGCAATGTCCACACCAACCAAGGGGAAGAAGGAGGGAAAGGAGAATAAAAAGGAAAAATGCCAAGAGCAGGGGCATGGGAAAAATATGAAATGGGCTACGGTAAATCCACGCACGTCCCCTTGGAATGTGCATTCCCCTCGGAGGGTTCCTATGAAACGCAATTCTCCAGAACACATGAAGGAACAGAGGGATCATGAAATTTCAATTCTGGCATCTGTTAGGGTCCTATATTTCATAGTATCTCAAGGTGACTGAGTTTATTCTATCTGTCAAATTTACTTTGTAAAATGATTTCCAATCTACAAATATTTTTCAAAATAAATAAAAAAGGAAATAACATAAAAAAATCAAAAGAGGGTATATGTTATAAATAAAAAATATAAGATGTGAACCCCATAAAAAAGAAGAAAAATAATAAATTCTGAAAGTGTTGCACATCTAAATGCCACTACTCTTATTTTAGCTTATTTCTGAAAATAAACTGTGTGTAGCTTGTTTAAAATGCCACAAATGGTTTAATAAAGTTCAATCATATAGTTTAAGCATGATTGAATTAGGTTTAAATTGCTTGTCAATAGGTAGTGAAAAACAATTTGTCAAACTGTTTAACCTTGACAAATTGATTAGTTAGATAAAAAATAAACATTTGTTCAATAGTTTAATATGAACCAAGGGAGATGTTGTAACATAATTTGTTCTGATAAGTTTTCATAAATAGTTAAACTTTTAAAAATGTCAAGGTAGCATATGGATGCAAGAGAATCAAAAAGTTAAAAATGTTAGGAAGATTATTATTTTTTTAGGAATCCATGTAAATAAAATGTTAGGTGGTAGATTCTCTAAATAAAGAAGGCAAAGTAAAATGTTAGGGAAGCAATAAAGAAAAATAAAATCTTCATTAGGTTTTTGATTGGCTTCTAGTCTAAATTCACTTATGGAAAAGTTATTTGTATGGTTTAAATTCTGATTATTAACTTATTTCCTAAAGTTTTAAAACATAGCATATATCCCCCCATACTTTCATTTCATTCATTTCCCTTTATTTACATTTTCTTCCCTATTCATATATTTCCATACATTTCATTATAATCCCGCACATTCAAAATCGCTTTTCCCATAGGCCAAATCCCAATAAACCTTTGATTTTCGTCTCCTACAAACCTTTCTAAGGACAACATACGATGAAGTGGGACCCATTTTACCTGCCACACTTCCCTTCCATTTCATTTTCCATTGAAAATAATTAAACCTTACCTTTTTTTGCTATATCATTTTACTTTACCTTTCACAAATATACCATTGTTTACTCCTGCTTCCTATTCCTCGATTGCGATTAAAGTGGTCCATCCCTCCACGTCACCTTTTCTTCCCCACCATCCATTGCAGATCTCATATTATAAACCTTTCCCATCGCAACGCGATTGCCAATTTCTGATATATCACATCACATTTGTTTTAACTTACCCTTGAGGTGTCTGCAATCTATTTTATTTAACTTGAGATTCGGCGGCTGGCCCACCATAACGGCTATGATCCCCACTTCAAATCCGTTTTAAATACATGAAACCTCAGAAACTTTGCCTTACCACATAAAACATTCACAGATTTTAAAACTCTGCCGATTGCAGTGGGCTCCATTTCTCCCTGACACATCATCCTCCAATCAACGCAAATCACACTTCGAGTGTTTACCTTATTTCCCAAATGCTAAATTCTGCGATGAGCAATGTGGGTGGGTCCCTCTCCCCACACTTCACAAGTTTTAGATTTTAAAGCCCCGCTGGTTATAGAAAAAAACTAAAAGTTGTGATTTTCGTTGCGGTTCGGTCCCACTTTCCCCTACCATGTCACTTACCTCCTCCTCACGCTTTTCACTTCGCGTTATTTAGTGTTTACCTCCTTCGCACTTATAAATAAAAATTAAAATTTGCGATTTATGCTGCAGTCTGGTCTCACCAATCCCTCTACATCACTTCCCACTTCACATTTCATCTTTGATTACATTCTTTATAAAATTAAACTCTAAATATTGCGAAATGCGCAGATGCGATGCAACTTCAGAATTGAAATCTAAAATTTTTCAAGTCTGGTATATTGGTATTTCATGTTGTTTTGTTTACAAAAAAGGTTTTAACACAGCAAAATGATTTCGGGTGACAAAAAGACAGAAAGGTCGAGTCTGGCAACAAAATGCATTCAACACTCCGTTCATACAACAATTCATTTTACAGCACAACATTTAGTCTGCCAACATATCAGTAAAAGGTGGTCCACATCCTAACTGTCCCACTACATGAGCACCTACTCTACACAACACATTCCACCGAGATTATAATTTTGTAATAAGTTAGAGTTTTGAGTTCAATTTTAAGCCTAACATATCATGTCTGTTACAGACAATATTATTCTAATTTTTTGTATAAATACTTCATTTTTGGAAGTATCAAAGGTCGATTGATTGGGATTAGAATCGTTACTATATTTTGGAGTACTGTAAGTTTTTTCAAATCACTGGAGCATCAATAATAATCAGACCATTGATAGGATTCTTGTGGCTTAAATACCAGCGATGCTTTTCTTCTGTTCTTATGTTTCATTGTTATCTTTCATTGTAATCATATGAATTCTAATTGTAAAGTAGAAAGCGTGATGAATAGGATTTACTTTTGAGTACCTTATTCTAGATGCGTTTACAATCATAATGTTTTCCATTGAAAGCCAAACTAAAGAATTCTTAATTTCTCTTTAGTTCTGCTGAATCTGTTCATATTTATGTCATAATCCATTTATAATTAAAAAAGATCAAGTAAATATTCCTATCTTTCCCTATGTTTACTCTGTGAAAATTTGATGCAACCATCTAGTTATATTTTGGATCCATTGCCCAGTAGATATTAGTAAATTGAATACAATCAATCCTTCAAAATCCAAAACAAACTCAAAACCTCAAGTACTATCATAACTAGCCTAAAAAATTATCCAAACAAAGATAAATCTTACAGAGAGAGCCCTCTTTGAAGCTGTCATGGCTAGATCCTAGTTTCCAAAGTTGGTTTGATGTTGGCCTATGTGATTAGTTCTCACAATATCTAGAAAATTACAAAATGCTAACAACATCCAGACTAGAAGATGATTTTTCTTGTGTGTCAAGCATCGCCTCTCTAGAGATTTGGTATATTAATAGTGGAGCATCTTCTCATATGAAAGGATTTCGAGAATGTTTCTCCAGCTACTAGGAGGAGGAGATGAATTTTCAAATCACTTTGGGAAACAAGGCAAAATGTACCCTTATGGGAAGAGGCACCATAATATTTCAAACAAAAGCTAGCAACAAGCTTCAGGCCACCAACGTACTGCATGTACTAGGATTGGGGATGAATTTACTTTCTGTGTCTCAACTTCAAAACAAGGGTTACAATGTATAATTTATTGGAAATTTTTTTTACTTCAAACACCCAAGTTGGAAAAGGAAGGCACAAATCGGAGTCAGGAGCCATAAAATATACAAGTTATAGCTTGAGTCCCCAATGGATCTAATAGGAAGTACTAATGAGAAAGATTTGAATGAGTTATGGCATATAAGAATGGGGCATCTACATCATGGAGTCTTGAGAATTCTCAAGAAGAATGTCATGGGAGTTCTAGAACTTATCAGCAAGTGAGACGATGTCTGTAGAGGGTGCGTATTAGGAAAGTATGCCAAGGAAACATTTCCGAGAAGAAATAATAGGACCAAGAGTGTGTTGGGATTTATACACTTAGATATCCATAGACCAATGTCCATGAATTATCTCAATGGTGCAAATTATTTTTTCACCTTTATTGATGACCATTTTATAAATAAATGGATCTACTTTCTGAAGACCAAAGATGAGGTCTTCGAGAGATCCAAGGAGTTTGAAGCTATTGGTGAGAATCTGATAGGAAAGAAAATCAAGAATTTTTGATTAGGTAATGGTGGAGAGTATATTGACAAACATTTCACAAGGTTCTATGAAAAGGAAGGCATCAAGAGAGAATGGATTGCTCTATATAATCGATATAAGAATGGAGTCATAGAGAGGAAAAAAATGACTATTTTTGAAGTGGCGAGGGCAATGTTGTATGATCAAGACATACCCAAATTTCTATGGGTTGAAGCTTGTAATACAACCATGTATGTGTAGAACAAGGTTCCTCATAATGCATTGGGTAAGGTTACTCCTAAGAGCATGTTCACTGGTAGTAATCTTGAGGTGAGCCACTTCAGTATATTTGGTAGTATAGTGTATTGCCATATACCTGATGAGAAGAGCAAGAAGTTAGATCAGACTGCAGAGAAAATATACCTTGTGGGATATAGCGAGAATGTGAAAGCTTACTGCATCTATATTCCCAAGAGTAGGAAGAAATTAGTAAGATGGGACATGAAATTCATGGAGGAGAGAATCTTCAAGAAATCGTGAGATGTTTACAGCTACACAGTCTAAGGAGAATTCATTGGTCCAACCACAACAACCTATGAAATATGGCTCTAGTGCCTCTCCAAGGAATAAGGATCCTAAGGAAAGCTTTTCCGAGGAAGTGAAAGAGGGAGAACATGTAAATCCACCCACCACCAAGGGAAGGAGGAGTAGAGAACTACAATAGACTCTGAGGGATGTAGAGGAGTTTTTTGGAGCTCCTAGAAATGAGAAGAGGTAGCATAAGAAACCAGATAGGTACCACACATTGGTAGCAGAGGTTGGATAACCTTCTAGTTTTTAGGAGGCAGCTCAGCATCAGGTGTGGGTAGATGCAATGGTGGAGGAGTATAGCTCCATTATGCCAAATGATGTCTGGGAAATAGTTCCTAGACCTCAGGCCATATCGGTGGTAGGTTCAAGATGGATCTACAAGATTAAATATGCTTCAAATGGAAGTATAGAGAAATTTAAAGCCAGGTTTGTGGCTAAGACGCAGAAGGAAGGGATCGAATATGAAGAAACCTTCACCCGAGTAGCACAGTATACTTCAATCAGATCCGTCATATCCCTTGCAACACATATGGGATGGGAGATTCGCCAGATGGATGTAAAGACTATGTTCTTGAATGGGGTGATAGTAGAGGAAGTGTACATAGAACATCCAGAGGGCTTTTAGATACCTGAGCAGAAAAATCATGTGTGCAGGCTTAAGAAATCCTTGTATGGGCTGAAGCAAGCCCTCAGAGCTTGGTATGGGCGAATTTACAGCTACTTGTAGTAGATGGGATTTTTCAAAACTAATGCAAATCCCAACCTTTTCTATCTAAGATTAGGGGATGAGCCTTTGATAATGGTGCTATATGTAGATGATATTTTTCTGAATGGATCATCTAGGCTCATCAAAGACTGCAAGGAAATCTAGCTACAAAATTCAACATGAAGGATCTAGGGCGGATGCACTATTTTCTGGATTTGGAATTTTGGAAGAAGAATGGGGAAATCTTCCTTAGATAGGGAAGATATACTATAGATAGTCTGAAGAGATTTTAGATGGAGGACTATAGACCCATGGCTACACCAATGATCACAAACTAAAAGAAAATCGACACGTCCAAGGATGATGAAGTTGATCCTACCTTATATAGGAAACTCATAGGATCATTGATGTATCTGGTCAATACTAGACCAGACATATATTATTCCATGAATACCCTCAGTCCGTTCACGATATAACCAAGGAGGGCTCATTGGGAAGTGACCAAACATGTTCTCAGGTACTTGATGGGGATAGTTGAGTTTTGATTGAGGTACACCAAGGGTAATGACATCCAGTTGAGTGGGTTCACTGACGCAGACTGGGCGAGAATTACAGTAGATCGAAAGAGTACCTGTGGGTAATGTTTCAGTGTTAGATCAGGAATGAATTCCAACTTCAGTAGGAAACAAAAATCCATGGAATTAAGCACAACCAAGGTTGAATATATGGCAGCTAGCACAGCTTCGGGTGAAGCCATATGGCTTCGAAATTTTCTTATGAACTTACTCAAGAAGAGGATGGAAGTGACCAACATTTTGTGTGATAATTAGAGTTGCATCAAGCTCTCTGAAAATCATGTGTTTCATGATCAGTCGAAGCACATTGACATTAGGTGTCACTTCATAAAATAATATGTCCAACAGGGAGCTATAAAATTGAAGTAAATCCTACAATAGAGCAGGTGGAATATATCCTCATGAAAGCTCTAGGTAAGACTAAGTTTTCTCACTTCAGAGAAAAGTTTGGGATGGTCAAGAATCCATTCTAGTAGGAGGAATGGATAGGCTAGAAATTTAGAGGGAGCTATAGTACGGATAAGGTAATGATAGAGATGGTTTCATGGGAAGTAGTACAGAGGGAAATAGTGTAGCAGATGAGGGGAAACATCCGAGACATCAACAACGCAGTAGATTCTTTAGGTCAGAGCAGATGCAGTTGGAAATTTTGCTTGAACACTTTCCTCGCTAAGAGGTAGTGTTGATTTTTTTAGCATTGGAAAGTGGTCCAAGATTCAAAATTTGTGATGAGGCTTGGATATCAGTATTCCAAAGAACCCAGAAACCATTAGTGGAAATTCCACACGATTTGTGTTTTATGAAAATAAGTAATTATTTCAATGAGGACCCTAAGTCAAAACTTATGGAAATTAAATAATTAAAGAGTATTAATAAAACAAAGTGAAAATCTTCTAGAGAATGAAGATCAAGTCATGTTTTAATCTTAGCAATTGATTAGTGATCTAATCTGGGCGATTGATTCATCAACGAGAAGATTATTAGAGAAGGCTTGAGGGTCATTTTGGAAAGTAAGCTAGGCACACACTCAGTACCCAAAGGAAATCAATTATGAAGGAATAGAATTCAATTTCAGAGGGAGAATTGTAGGGAAGAGTTGCGGAAGTAGAAGAAGGAAGGGGAAGTAAACAAAGATATATATAAGCAAGAGGAGGATGCAGAGGGCCATAGAGGCTAGCACTGAGTAGCATCACTGAGTCCCCACGCAGAGTGACGCAGTCTAGAGTAGGGACTGCGTAGAAGATCACGCAGTGATGCAAAGGAAGCTGGGGTGCCTTCTGGGTTTAAAAAATTCTCCAAAAGGATTTAGAGAATTTAACTCAGGTGTTTTCTTAAGAAATATGCTCTTCTTCTTATTGTAAAAGATTCATTGTTGAAGAATGATACAGACCCTCATCTGCTGCACCAATTTTCCTACATTAGGTTTTTTCGGGGATAGTTGTCCAAAAATAAATGTGTACATGTGATTTTTTTCTATTGCGTTATATATATTTTGTTATATTCTCTTCTTATAGTTAACTGAATACTACAATTGTATTTATTTCAAAATTTACTAAAATAAATTCATAACTAAATTATCATAAATAAGTAGGCTAAAAATCTATCAATGTAATAATATTTCAGATTTGAAAATTTCACATTCTACACCAATTAAGCCATTAAAAAACCCTACTATGACGCATGAAGAGGAAGAACTGCAACATGATATATAAAAATTACAGGATCATGTGCAACAAATTGCGATCTCACAAGGAACAACCAAAGATTACATACATGGTTTAAAAGAATACATGGAAGCTAAGATGGATGGTTTGAAGGATGAAATGAAATCTAATATGGATGATAAAGTAGTGAAATATCACATAAAGCATCAACAACAAGTTTTACAACTCTTAAACGATAACTTAACTTTGGTGCAGAATCGAATGAAACAATAGGCATATCAACATCATAGCGAAATAAGTTTTGATGTAGGCGACTGGGTATTTTTATGGCTACAATCATACAAAATAATGTCCCTCAGTCAAGCTAAGAATGATAATAAAATATCACCAAAGTACTATGGTACTTACAAGGTGTTGCAAAAGATTAGTATTATGGAGTGTAGGTTGGAGCTTCCTGCATCTTCCTGAGTGCACCCAATTTTCCATATTTCATGCTTAAATAAGGTTATAGGCAACAAAATCCTAGTTAAGAAAATATTTCTAGAACTTGACAAGGAAGGAAAAATCATATTGGAACCTGAAGCAGTCACAGAAAAAAGAACTCGATAGCTACGGAATCAATCAATTTCAGAGGATCTTAGCAAGTGGAAAATATTACCCGCTGAAGATTGTTGGGTTTGTGTTATGTTCTTTCCACAACTAGTCACACGCGGGGGGGGTAACAGGGGGGGCAATAGCCCCCCCTGTCAGGGTCCATAGCAGCACCCCGAGAAATTTTTTTTGGTCCTTATTTTCTGATGGGTGGACCCACCCATGGTTTTGTGCATGGGTTTGCACATGGTTTTGGGGCATGATGGTTTTTGGCCCCTGGTATTTTGTAGATCCTGTCAAGGGAACTATGGTTATGTTCTAATCCAGGGTTAATGGATTGGGGTTTATGTATGCTTCAGCATGTATATATATGTGTTGTAACACTAAAAGGAATATAATGAAAAATCAAGTTGTTCGTCCCGATTTGGGATCCAGGGGAAAATCTCTGTGTTTATATGTTTTATGTTTTATGCTCTCACTATTGTTTATTTTATGTTTTAAAGATTCGTTCGTAGATAATTTTTGTATAGGGTTAAAACCTACATTTGGTATCAGAGCAGTTTCAGCTTCAAGGGGACGCCTTTGCTGCTGAGGGGTTTTTTGCTCGGCCTTGAGGTAGACCCTATTTAGTGGGAGATCTACAGGATAATTTCTTGTAGTGAAAGAAGATGGTGAGCAGCGGGAAGATAGAGATCGATAAATTTAATGGTAAGAGTTTTGAGTTGTGGAAGCTCAATATGGAGGATCTGCTGGTGGATAAGGACCAGTGGATCGCGGTAGATCCAGGTACTAAACCAACGACAATGTCAGATGAAGATTGGAAGAAACTAGATCAAAAGGAAAAGAGAACAATACGGTTGTGTGTCTGAGATTCAGTATTGTTGAATGTATCTGGGGAAGCTACACCAAAGACCTTGTGGGACAAGCTAGGGAATTTGTAACAATCTAAGTCTCTGGTGAATAAATTGTTCCTGTGGAAAAAGCTGTATAACCTGAGGATGAAGAATGGAGACTCGGTGAGAGAGCATCTGAATGCCTTCAATACTGTGGTAAGTCAACTGTCATCTGTTGATATTAAAATCTTATATGAAGATAAGTGCATCAGTTTATTGTTCTCTCTACCATATTCATGGGATAGTCTGGTTATTGCAATAGGTAGCAATACAAATACCTCGAATTTTGATGACATTGTCTCAGCCTTGCTGTCAGAGGAAATGAGACAGAGAAATATGGAGGGTCAGAATGGAGATGCCTTATCTATACGAGGAAGGTCCCAGAACAAAAAAAGAATAAGGTTTCTAGTGGGAGATCTAAATCTAGAGGGAGATCTAAATCTCCTGGAAATTTTGTAAAGGTGTGCTGGAAATGAGGAAAGGAAGGGTACTAAAAAAAGGACTGCAGATCTAAAGCTCTTGAGAAAGGAAAGGGATCTGATGATGCTCCTTCTACAGAGGAAAAAACCACCTCGGATGCAGGTGGGGATGTGTATTTGGCTTCTTCTTCAAATACACATGTAGATCATGAGTCATGGTTGGTTTATTGACTCGGGTGCATCCTTTCACTTCACTCCCCATAGGGAGTGGTTCTGTGAGTATGAGAAATATGATGGCGGTGATGTCTTCTTAGGTGATGATAGGAAGGCCAGAATCGTCAAACATGAAAAAGTCAAGTTGAAGCTGCAAGATGGAAGGATTAGAACACTTCCTAGTGTTCTGCACATTCCTGCATTGGCCAGAAATATGATTTCTATAAGCAAGATGGACGATGCAGGTGTAAAAAGAGTGTTTGAGAAAGATTCCTGTAAGATGGTTCGGGGAGCACTGGTATTAATGTGGGGATTTCAGATTGGAACTCTGTACAAGCTTCAGGGAAACACTATTATTGATGGGTGCAACAGTTCTGTGGTTCCCAAAAATGGAGCGGAAAGCCTAGCGGTCTCTGGAGAAAAGACCATGCTATGGCATCAAAGGCTTGGACATATTGGAGAGAAGGGCCTTTGAATACTGCATGGAAATGGTATGGTAGAAGGTATGTCTAATAGCTCTCTGGATTTTGATTTCTGTGAACATTGTGTATATGGAAAGCAGAATCGGGTGAGTTTTTCTTCTGGTGCTAAGAGGGCGAACAAGATATTAAAGCTTGTGCATAGTGATGTGTTTGGACCTATGTCGGTTCCATGATTGGGTAAGTCTATGTACTATGTTTCATTCATAGATGACTTCTCAAGGAATACATGGATATATTTCTTGAGAAAGAAATCTGAAGTCTTTGATAGATTTAAAGAATTTAAGGCTCTGGTGGAAAACCAAACAGCGAAGAAGATAAAGGTGCTAAGGACAGATAATGGTGGGGAGTTTTTCAAGAAGGAATTTGAAGAGTTTTGTAATAAGCGTGGTATAGCACAACAGAAGACTACTCCATACACATCTCAGAAAAGTGGAGTTGCAGAAAGAATGAATAGAACGCTGATGGAAAAGGCAAGAAGCATGCTCAGTGGTACCAGGTTAGGACAAGAATTCTGGGTAGAGGCAGTGGAGATTGCATGTTACTTGGTTAACATATCACCTTCATCAACGTTGGACGATAAGACTCCACATGATGTATGGACTAGTAAGAAACCCTATCTTTCACATTTGAGGCTATTTGGATGTGATGCATATGTACATGTTCCAAAGGAGAAAAGGAGCAAGTTGGATAATAAATCTGAATGATGCATCTTTATTGGGTATAAGGATGGTTTAAAGGGTTACAAGCTTTGGAACCCAGAAACAAGGAAGGTTGTGTACAACCAAGATGTGGTGTTTAGAGACGTGAAAGATATTGTTAAACATGAAGTCATACCAAAGGAACCTGAGAAGATAGAGTTTGAGATAAGGAGGATGAATCAGACTCTACAACAGAAGAAGACTCAGAAGAGGAAGAGCCACAAACTCCAACTATTAGAAGATCAGTTCAGGAAAGAAGACAACCAGAAAGGTATAGTCCATCTGCTTTATGTTTATTTTTTTTTAAACTATAACTGATGATTATCCCAGAACCGTCAGGGAGGCAGTAGATTCAGAGGATGGAAAACTATGGAAGGAGGCCATGGTTGATGAAATGGAATCCTTACATAAAAATGATGCATGGGATCTAGTGGAATTGACGGCTGGAAGGAAGCCCATCAGGAGCAAATGGGTGTTAAAGAAGAAGATGAATTTAGAAGGAAAGGTGGAGAAATACAAAGCTCGGTTGGTAGAAAAAGGTTATTCCCAAGTGTCGGGAATTGATTTTGGTGATATTTTTTCTCCTATTGCCAAAGTTACTTCTATTATATTACTTTTATCTGTTGCTACTGCATTTGATTTTGAGGTAGAACAGATGGATGTGAAGACAAAATTTCTTCACAGGGATCTGGAAGAGGAGATATACATGAAACATCCTGAAGGATTTATGGTAAAGGGGAAGAAAGAGCTGGTATGCAGGTTAAATAAGTCTCTGTATGGGTTAAAACAGTCACCAAGGATGTGGTATTAGAAATTTGATACCTATATACGGGGACTTGGCTTCACCAGAAGCAAGGAGGATCACTTTGTTTATTTTAAATTAATTGGTGACCATGTTCTTTATTTGGTCTTGTATGTGGATGACATGTTGTTGATTGGAAATGACAAAGAAATTATCCAAGATTTGAAGACCCAGCTGTTCCCCAAATTCTTCATGAAGGATCTTGGTGCTGCAAACTATATTTTGGGCATGGAAATTAAGAGAGATCGGGCAAAGAGGAAGCTCTGGTTAAACTAGAGGAAGTATGTCGAGACTATATTTCAGAGGTTCAATATGCAGGATAGTAAACTGGTGAATGTTCCAATTCCTGTAGGTACAAAGCTGTCTGCTGAACAGTGTCCCAAGACACAAGAAGAAGAGGAGGATATGTCCCGTGTTCCATATGCAAGTGCAGTGGGTAGCCTGATGTATGCAATGGTCTGTACTAGACCAGCCATTACACATGCAGTGGGAGTATTGAGAAGGTTTATGTCAAATCCAGGGAAGGAGCATTGGACAGTAGTGAAGCAAGTTTTCATATATTTTCATGGCACTAGTGATTATGGCTTGTGCTACCAGGGAAGACCAGGATTGGAAAGAGTGTTGGACATTTGTGGTTTTGTTGATGTAGACTGGGTTGAAGATCTGGACCAAAGAAGATCTACAAGTGGGTATGTGTTTAGCCTATTTGGAGGTGTAGTCAGGTGGATGAGTAAAAGACAGTCTGTAGTGGATATTTCAACTATAGAGGCAGAATACATGGCAGCCACTCATGCGAGAAAGGAAGAAGTTTGGTTTTAGAGATTGTGTTCAAGTATGGGGTTGGTGCAGCAAGCTATAAGCATAGACTGTGATAGTCAAAGTGAAATTTTCTTGGATAAGAACCCTGCTTATCATTCAAATAAAAAGCACATTGATGTTCAATATCACTTTGTGAGATATATGGTTGAAGATAAAAGGGTGTTGCTAGTAAAGGTGGGCACTTTGAAGAATGTTGCAGATGCATTGAAAAAGTCTATGAGCACTTAAAATTTCTCTTGGTGTAGAGAAACAATGGGTGTTGCAAAGCTAGGCTAATGACTTAGCTCTCTTGTGGCCCCCTGCAGAAAGAAAACAACAAGTGGGAGAATGTTGGGTTTGTGTTATATTATTTCCACGACTAGTCATGCACGGGGGGGTAACAGGGGGGGTGATAGCTCCCCTTGTCGGGGTTCGGGGCAGCGCCTTGGGATAAATTTTTTGGTCCTTATTTTCTAGTTGGTGGACCTGCCCATGGTTCTGTGCATGGGTTTGCACATGGTTTTGGGGCATGATGGTTTTCGGCCCCTGGTATTTTGTAGATCTGGTCAAGGGAACTACGGTTATGTTCTAATCCAGGGTTAATGGACTGGGGTTTATGTATCCTCCTGCATGTATATATATGTGTTGTAACACTAAAAGGAATATCATTAAAAATCGAGCTGGTCGTCCCGATTTTGGATCTAGGGGAAAATCTTTGTGTTTATCTGTTTTATGTTTTATGGTCTTACTATTGTTTATTTTATGTTTTAAAGATTCTTTCGTAGATAATTTCTGTATAGGGTTAAAACCTACAAAGATTCCACATGGGAGGATGATAATTTTATACAAAAGTAATCAAGCATTGAGGACAACACTTTTTTTAAGGAGAGGGGCATGTTAGGTCCCTATAATACTAGTGTAGCCTCTTATTGTTATTGTTACTGTAGCCCCATTATTCTTATTGTTGTGCCCATGTAGTCCCCACATTTTTATTATTTTTCCCCATAGCTGTAGCCCCATTATTTTTATTTTTGTGCCCATCTGGTCCCCATATTGTTGTATTGTTACCCCTAGACTCCTATATATACAAGGTAGGTTTTTCCATTTGTATCATCCAAGAATTGTTTATTTGTGTAATGTAAAGGAGGTTTCCCCCTCGAAGAGGCTTATTTATAATTATTTGATCTATCTTTTCTTCTATTTTGTGAGCTGGTTTCATAAAAATATCCTTCGTGTGTGTGTGTGTGTGTGTAGAGAGAGAGAGAGAGAGAGAGAGAGAGAGAGAGAGGGGGTACAATTTTAATGAAAGTTCTTGCCTACATAGCAATATAATGATACAAATGTAATAACTCAAAATCTAGGGATTAATAAGGGGTTTTATGATTAGTATGTGGCCTTTCGAGGAGTTAATAATCAATTTCTTTTCTATTCATGAATTGAATTTTAGTGAAATAGTAACTTGTTAATGTGTTCCTACAACTTCATGAAATAATTCCAATAACATATCTGTATTACATTTGTGCAGGATAAAGTAATAAAAAGTTAGAAAAGAATAAAAAATTAAGAAAATACAACAAATAATGAGAGGAAAGACATGAGAGGATTGAATCAAAATTTATTAAATCTATAAAAAACCCAAAATGTAGAGAGAGGTGTCTTAGAAATAAGCAAGACAAAGCGCTTGTATATATCAAGGGATGGCTAATGCCATTAAGGAACTCATTTAGAGTATATGTAAAGTGTGAAGTTGTAACACTTCCCCGCTCATTACATTTTCTCAGTTGACATAAACTACTCATGTATAATGTTTATATGGTGAATTTCTAAAGTGTTTACCAACCCATTTATATGCCTAGTTTCGACCCTTGGATTCTAGTGGTTTGAATTATGTGTCAAGTATTGTAATGAAGAGAGTCATGTTATATCGATGACGTCATGTGTGAAATATGTAAATACTTTTTGAATTCCTAGTATGGAGCTCAAGGCCATGACCTAATATTGAATTTATATGCATATATATCCTATTAATATGATTTTGATTTATAATGAGGTATGATTTCCATAGTAATCTCAAGAAATGTAAATATTATTTCAGCAATTATTATGAAAGTCTAAGGATAGTTGTGAAAGGGAACAAGAAGGGTTATGAATCCACTAGAGGGGATTTAGAAAAGGGAATCTAAGGGGTTATTTGTAATATTCTTGAGCTTCTTAATTTTCCTAGGTCTCCTAACCTTCATATTTTTAGCATGGTCCTTATTAAGGAGCCCAAACACCAATAGTTGAATGTAGGAGATGGTTGTTGGGGAAGTCATCCTTCCTTAGTTATGAGAGTTTTGGGGTTGAATACAAGTATAGAAGAGTATAAGAGACTCTATATCCATAAGAATTCAAATTCAAATCATCTCTTTTCTTTCACACTCTACTCATGCATTTCATTTGACTATTCCATTGGCTCATTCTATTCCATTCCATTCTGGATTATTCACCCATGTTCTACAATGGAGGGTATGTTATTGTACCCATTTTATGGATGGGGGGATCTATTTTTGCGGGTATTACCATGCTATGTTGGAGGTTATATTTTGAGCCAGTAAAGAAATAGGTTGAGCTATGGAATACAAAGTCATGAACCTAGGAGAGAGAGATGGAAGGCTATATCCATAATCCCTATATATTACTACTCATTGTGTGTAGCTTAAGATTCAAGATATAAATCCTATAAGTTAATAATGATGGAAAATGGTAGGTGAAAAATTTTTAACGCGCACTAAAGAGTGCTAAAGGGAAGAAGATTATTAATGGAATATTGAGTAGAGAAAGGATATATATTCCTTGTTATGTAGGGTTGTGAAGGGGGTGTTATGGTGAGGTTGTGTAAAGTGTTTCCTAGGAACTTCCATGGTAAATAGTTTGTCAAATAAAAAAATAAATTTATTTGGGTGAGTTACCTACATGTATTTGACTTATTTCCTTTCCCATGTGGTCTCATAGGTTGATTACCTATGGTTGGGTGGAAAATTTCTCACCAAGATCTAGTTTCCTTTGTCCAACTTATGATGACAAGTTTATTTATTTGTATTTAAATCTTGTTTATAATATTGTTATTAATATATAGTTTTCTTATTAATGAATTGATATGAAATTCATGGATATATGATGTGTTGTATAACTTGGTTCAAATTCATGTTATGAATTTGAGTTTATACCTTTTGGTAGTGTTTGATGCATCCAAAGTTGGATGGTATGGGCTAGATCTAGTTTGAATTGTTGTGGATATTGGTGTTTAGCTTGTGTGATTGATATTGAGTCCAAATTTTGTCATGAATTCAAGGCTTATTTTGAGTTAGAAAATTGGTTTTGTATAATTTTAAATATTTCTTTGATTGGGAAAAGTCCCTATTGTTTATGTTCAAATTATTTACTTTGAAAGGTGGCTATAATGCCACCCAAGATTGTTATTTTGGAGGGTTCCTTTGAATTAGGTTTGTTGGCATTTTTGTAATTCAAAGTATATTTATATCAATGGGTTTGAGAGCCTATTTATCTTTCCATGTTTAGGCCATTTTTTTATATTTTAAATGTTCCTAATGTCCTATCATGACCTTCACAAGATTCTAGCATTTAACCATTTTTTCTTCAAATTCTGCTTCCTGGGTACTTAGTGAAATTAAAAGGTTGTCATCCAAATTATAGTTAATGGGATACCTTGTATTTTCATGGCTTAGTGACCTTTAAATGCTTATTTTATTTTAAGGATGGGAGTTGATATTTTGAAGAGTCTTGAAAGTTCATCAGGGCCTTCTAAAAGATGTTATTTCAAATATGCTTGCTAATTACTTGGGGAGTTTCCAAAGATGTTATTTCGAAGAGTTTCAATGATCTATTCAAGGCCTTTGAAATATGCTTTTTCAAAAAGGCCCAATAGTCTATTGAGGCCTTTGGAAATATTTTTTTCAAAAAATCCTAATCATCTATTAGAAACTTTTGAAATATTTTCTTTCAAAGAAACCTAATAATTCACCATAATCCCCCTTTTTTTCAAACAAATAGGTATGTTTTAGTATTATACTAAAAATATAGAGTTTACGACAACCCTTACAAAAGGCTTCATGTTACAACCACATTGCAATCATAAGACAAAAGATAGATTATCTATGCTTATGGAAAAAAATCCAACAACTATAAACAATAGTGAGCTATAGACTCCACAAAATACTCCTAAAAATAATATGTATGTACATAACATCAGAAGAATTCAAAATTTATTAGGTTATATGATAGAGAGTATCCCTTCATCACCAATGTATCCACAGAGTTGCATCACCATCCTTAGCTTACTTTTCTTTTCCATCAAGCATTTCTCACAATTTTTTGCATTTGATCCTCGCTAGTCCCAACCGCTTCCAAATTGGACTTAACTCCACTGTTGGAGTTTTTTGTTGTCTTAGACACCGTGATATTCATGAATGCCAATTTAGTAGGCATATTTGATTGGAAGCTTTCCAATGTTCTTTGCAATAATTAATATTTGGTATTTATTAACAACTAGAATGTCATCCATTTCTTTCCCTCAGTAGCTCCCTTATGAATCCGAGTTTTTATAAGCCCTTCAAATGAATGCAATAATCATTCTAGGAGACAATTCGAATTTTCCAATTCGCATTCACAGGACAATTTACCTTGTGCCGCCATAGCCGAGATTTTCATCTCCTCACAACTGAAGCTGAGAAACGACGACCACCTTTTCTCACAAATATGTTTACATAACGCATAGTGGGATCAAAGGTGAGTTTCATTGCACCATATATAACCAAG
This sequence comes from Pinus albicaulis, assembly GCA_034641835.2. NCBI lineage: Eukaryota > Viridiplantae > Streptophyta > Pinopsida > Pinales > Pinaceae > Pinus > Pinus albicaulis. The sequence goes on from JAXQQM020072251.1 coordinate 77,700, forward strand.
TCTCTCTCTGATATACCACCCTGGAGCATTAAATTGCGAGGCCTATGAATCTATGCTCAAATTACAATGAATTCTTTAGAATGGCAACCAACTTATATTCATAAGGAGTGAGAATAACTTCATATTATTGAGGATTAAATGCAATTGCAAAGTTAAGGCTCCCCTCTCCTATGTAAGCTCCAAATCCCCTTGATATGCTAAACTTAGTCACCATTTGTGCTCACATGGAGCTAGATCCAATCGTCAGATGGAATAATGAAAAAATTGGGGGTACTCCATCTTAATGCGCCAAGGATGGGGAGTTAATGTAACATGATGATATAGTCTTAACCTAAAACTACTAACACAAATATAATTACAGGGGGGATTATGTATATGGTTAGATTCCTCTATGGAAACCAATTCGATCATTTGACTACATGAGTAATTTTTGGTGGAACTTAGGACTTAATTATATCTCTTAGAAATTATGGGATATGTGAGATTGTTACCACTCTTTGATCAACTTCTAAGGTCCCCTGGTCCAAAGTGGTACCTATGATTTCCAATGAGTCATCCTTTGTGTTCAATTGTCTAAGCATGTGAACAAATTCAATTTTTTCAAATTGCGGAGAAAGTAAAACAATCCTTTGTAAAATAGGAGGGAGGTCTGAGATTGGATTCCCATAGCTTTCCTCACCTGGCGAATTACTATCATTGAGTCTCCAAACATTGAGATTTTGGTTATTTTCTTTTTAATTGTCAATTCTAGTGCTTGCTAAAGTGCAAGATATTCAACTTGGTTGTTGGTTGCTACCCTTGCGCCCCAAACAAATTGAATCTCCATTTTTTCATCAGAACAAAAAATAACCTCTCCCACTCCTTCCACCCCGAATTTACTATAACCTTTTAAATAAATTTTTTTTTTTTGAAAAAATCAACTAATTATACTTTAAAGAGAAAAAGCTCAATAATATATCATAATGTTTAATTTTTTATTTTTTTTCCAATCTAAGAAACAAAATATTGACCATTGAAAAGAAAATGTGTTATAGTCATCGAATGATTGAAGGATCTTAAATGCCACTTAAAATGAGATGGAGAAGTCTCTCATCATAATAAACCATGGGTATTAGGACGTTGCATTATTAAACTATGCCCAATGTTTTTGTAATGTTGGTGGACCAAGGTGATGGGTGACATTCACAACTAAAGTGGAGGCATTCCATGTGGAGACATTGTTTAGTGTTTCTTGGATAACCGCACAAATACATCACCATCCACGATAAATATGAATGATTACCACATATAGAACATTACTATTCAACATAAAGCAAAGGTGAAACAAGATGCAGTTGCCACTTTCCATCATTTCTACACTGTCAATGAGAGACATGTGGGACATGATTATTTTTGTTAATCGCTCGGTGGGAAGCATGGATCATAATATCATATTGGGCGATATAAGGGTAATAGACAATTGCTAGTTTTCCGGAAGTTTTTCTTTTTCCCTTTGATGAGACAGTATACGAATTTGGAAACTGAGTTGTGTAGTTTTTTATTTAATAAATATAAATTTTAATGTTGTTATAATAAATATATTTATTAAAATTTTAAAAACATGAAATTTAATTTAATGAGAAATGATTGTAATTCTTTTCTCAAATTACATTTAGTTAATATTTTAATATTAAAGTATTAAATTATTTATTTATTTAAAATTTCGATTAATATTTTAATTTTTAATTATTAAATTATTTACTAAATATAAAAGTTAAGTAATATTTTAAGTGATAATTTAATTAATAAATGTAATACAATTTTTATTGAGATAATGATTTTTGTTGTTGTTTTAAATGTATTTTTAACTGTATTAATGGATTCAATGCTTTAAAAATCTTTAAGATTTTTGAACTTTGTAAATTAAACATTTCAATTTATGATCATTAAAATTTTTTACAATATTTTGGATAAAATTAACTAAAAAAAGTATCCGAAAAATAACTATTTTGTTAATTAATTAAAATACAATATGTTTTCGCCAAGTTTTTGTGCACATTCTATTTTCTTAGGTGGCGACCTCATTGGATATTCTTATATAATAAGAGAACATGCCTCATTGGACATAGATCACCTTTTGAGGTTGGTGGAGATAAAAAAATGTCAACTGTGTAGATAATTATTTGCACTTACACTTGGAAATTTAATAGCATTTTAGAATTTTGTGGATAACTCTATAGTTGGGTTTGTCATTCCCCTACGTCCTTTCCTTTCATACTTGAATGTGTAACAATGGTAGAGAAATAGGTGAAATCTCTTTGAATCCATGCAAACAAGTTCTGAGGTTGATTTAATTTTTTTATAATTGAGTCGAGAAACTCATTCTACAACCTAGTGTGAAGGCAATGAGGTTGATTTTTTTTAATGATTGAGTTGAGAGGCTCATTCTACAACCCAGTGTGAAGGTGATGTGTAAGTATGTCCACCAATCTTAAAAGACAAATAAAATATTCTCAAAATAGAAAAACAATGTTGGTTAAGCTATGCATATTTAATTAGATGTCAATATGAGCTAACATAATATCATGCAAAGTAATTAGAAGTAAGAAAATGATATGTAGGATGTTTAAACCTTATACTTTTCAGAAACATTTTAACACATGATATCAACTTCATATATATCTATACATAGGAAAAAATGTTAAAAATAAATTATTTTAATGTTGTATATGAAAAGGTACGCCGATAGGATTGTTAAATTAGAAAAATTTCATAACAAGCATAAATCACTTGAAAATATGACCAAATATACCATATTGTATATGAAAGATTTGCACATTTCAAAAGAGAAATCTCACACTAACAAAAGAAAAGTGAGTACCATTCAAATTCAAACAATTGAGGTAACAAATTTCTCTACTAAACATGGCTTCATTTTCTTGCAAGTAGAGATTGAGCACTTCTTTCTAATTCGTTGTGAGGCTCCTTTGTTTGTTGAGCATTCACCAAAACCAGAAAATTATTGTAATTGGAATTAAGGATTGGTCTAATAAATCTTTGATGCAATAACTAAATTGAACAATTAAAACATGACTCTTATAATATGCACTCACCAAAAATATGACTAGCTAGTAGGGCCTAGAACTACTAATCTATTCATGACTCTTATAGTATGAAGACATAACAAATATGACCATCTAGTAGAGCCTCTAGATTGCTGATTATGTATGATGTTTATGGAAATCATAATCCATGATTGTTAATGAGAAACTCGGTGCAAGTTTTGCATCATTGTTAATGAAAAAGATATAAACATTTGTTGCAAATCATTTCATGTTGAAAAATTCCTTCTGGATGGGTGGTATCCCTTCAAGTTGGATCTGGGGATTTCAATTTGTTCTTTAACATGTTGTTCATTCATCCGATGTATAAAGGAAAGTTGAAAATTGTTGGTGTGTTATCTCATTCTTGGTTATGCTTTCCTCTCATATCCCTTAGTTTAAATTCATGAGCCAATATAATGATTGATCTCTTATAAAGGTTACTTAACTCTTTTATTCCAAGTAAACTTTGTGTTCCAAGATTGAAAGGAGATAAGAGACATTAATCAAATGTTTTACAATTTTTTTTTTTTGAGAATTGTAATTTTTTGGATTCCTAAATTCCATTTTTATTTTGTAAGACTTCATTCCCAAAATTTTATAGTGATTTATCGCAAATCCTAATAGCTTAGTATTTTTATTTGCATACAAAATCTTTTCCTACGTACTTCCTTTTGAAGATTCTTCAACACTCACCTTATTTTCCATAACCATGTTTGAGTTGTAATTAGGTTATTTTGTCTGAGTCATTATTACTGGGCATTCATTTTCTCATAACTTATTCTAATTGTCGGCAACTTTATGTCTCTTTAATGATCAATCTCATTTTTGTTTAGCGTTGTCCAAAAACCTCTTTGTGGACAGGTTGTACTACTTGAACATATAACCATAATACATGTTAGAACTAATTCATCATTACTTTTAAGTTCTCTATCATCCATTACTGGGAAAAATATCCATTTCTCAACTTGACCAAATATGTGCCTTACAATTAGATTGCACAATTGATTTTATCCATGATGTTATTTGGAAATTTCCTTATATTTTATCACAAATCAAAATATAAAATTCAAAATTATCTAAAATAAACACTCACAATTTTAGGAAATAAAATAAGTCCTCATTAACATTTTAGGAAATAAACCTATAGGTAAAATTTTAATTAGGTTTAACTTTAATTAAATAAAATACAGTCCAACCTCTAGGTAGAATTGTTTTGCATGACCATGTTGAAGTGACAGTGGACCTATGATGAAACTTTGCAAATGTAAAAAGATCGGTGCATGACCTTGAGAGAACATGGCCATAGATAATGTTTTCGCATATTATTACCATGATTTTGACCATAGATAATACAATTTCGCATATTCTTACGTTGTAAATGAATTCTTAGGGCTCCATTCCAATCAAACATTTTAATTCTCACAATACGTCAAAGAATTTGTCGTAGTTGTAAAACAACTCACTTGAAAATAGGTTTTGTAAATTAATTTTCGAACCAAAAAAAAACTTAAATTTTTTTATTTCATACTCGAAATTAAAATTTAGATAATCTTAGCCTTATGCTTCATGGGAAAGTTTCATAATAAATATTGATCATATCTGAGTCTACTTATTATAATTATGTACCAATGCATATTAAGTTCAAGTTCCCTTCATTCCTGTCTTCAATTCTTCAACAATAACAACATAGGAAGCCCTTAAATGAGTGCCACAATGAACATTTTTCTCTAATTTCTGGCAAAATTTTGATTCCACCTTGGATGAAAAGAGAAAAAGAGAATATGCAAAGGACACAAAGTTATACTTTTATTATCATCAAGCTTCCTTCCTACATTGTAAGGCTCCTTTGCTCGTCTTACTAATACTATGGCTATTCCATGGAGTTATTGTTGTAATGTAATAAAAAATAACTATTCCAACATCATTTAGCCATTTGATGTAGTCCTCAATAGCATTCATATAAGAATAATATTTAATTTATTTTTGTAAGATAATAGGAATACTGTTCAATAAACTTCAAAATAAAAATGATATACACCAATAACCAACCATAGAGAAAGAAGAAATGAATTCGACCAGATTTTGTAATACATCGGAATGAATTACCACTCCTCAAACTCTCAAGATAGAATTACATATCAAGAAGACAAAATTAATAGTGTTGATTGATTCTAGTAGTACCCATAATTTTATTAAATGTAAGATAGCCAAGGAACTGAATTGCTTCCTATACCCAGCACTAAAGTGTCAAATTATGGTTGCAAATGGAGGAACTATACATTTATTTGGAAAGTGAGATAATATCAAGCTAACCATGGGGGAATATGCATTGAATAGTCCAATGTTGTCCATTCCAATGGGTGTGCTAATGTTTCACTATGAGTCAGATGGTTACAATCTTTGGGTACAATAGCTTTTAATTTTCAATAAATTTTCTTTAATTCTTTTTGGGAAAGAAATGAAGTTGAATTAAGGAGTATCAGAGGGAAAAAACAAATATAATCATCTCTAATGATTATAGTTTTATCTATATTTATCAAACATCAAAATAATATATTTATCTAGATCTCCAAAAAGTCTTGGACAATCATTCCAAGGTATTTGAGACTCCCAAAGGCCTCCCACCTATTCAAGATCATGATCATTCTATTCATTTGGTTTCAGGAAGTGTTCCTCCAAACACTAGGCCTTACAGATATCCCTATGCCAAAAAGTGTGAAATTGGACGTATGGTTGCATAAATGCTAGAGGATGGTATAATTCAACCCAGTCAAAATTAATTTTCGACTCTAGTAGTATTGGTGCACAAGAAGGATGGATCATGGTGCATGTGTTTGAATTATATGGAGCTCAACAAGCTCATTATTAAATACGAATTTATCATTCCTTTCATTGATGAATTATTGGATGAAATACATGGAGCAATTTACTTCACCAAGTTGGGATCTTCATTCAGGATATCAAAAAATTAGAATAAATACTAAATACATTCTGAAAATGACATTTAGAACTCATGAGGGTCATTATGAATTTTTGGTCATTCATTTTGGCCTTAAATTTCAAGATTTGATGAATTCCATTTTCAAACCCTTCCTTAGATAATTTGTGTTACTATTTTTTGATGATATACTAATATACAACAAGTCTTGGAAGGATCATGTTAAACATGCTGACAAGGTGCTCAAAATAATGGAGGTGAAACAATTGTATGAAAAAACCTCCAAATGTTTCTTTGGAGTACATGAGGTGGAACATATGGGTCATATTATATCTCTTGAGGGTGTTAAGGTAGACCCTAAGAAAATTAAATCCATTAAGGAATGGAAAATCCCCAAAACCATAAAGCATCTGCGATGATTTCTCAGGTTGACGAGGTATTATTGCAAGTTTGTTAAGAATGATGAGAGAATTTCACCACCTCTAACAATATTACTAAAGAAAGATGCATTTTCTTGGACTCCATAAGAAAATAAGGCCTTTGAACATATTAAAGAGGAAATGTGCAAGGCATCGGTCTTAGCTATGCCAGACTTCACAAAAACCTTTATTGTGGAATGTGATGCCTTAGGAAATGGAATTGGTGTTGTTTTAATGCAAGAAGTAATACCCATTGTTTTTTAAAGTCATCCAATAAAAGGAAAGCATTTACACAAACCTACTTATGAGAAGGAAATGTTGGCAATATTACATGCACTAAAGTAATGATGGCCTTACCTAATGGGAAGATAGTTCAAGGTAAAAAACATCATGATAGTCTTAAATAATTTTTTGAACAAATATTGTCTTCAAAAGGCCAACAAAAATGGGTCACAAAAATGTTGGGTTATGACTTTGAAATAATCTACAAAAAAGGGAAGAAAAATGTTGTTGAAAATTCACTCTTAAGAAAGGTTGAGGATGTGGAAGAATTGATGTGTGCCATTTCTATTATCCAACTAGATTGGATAACTGAAGCAAGGGATGAATGGAAGAATGAATAAGAAGTGTGGACACTCATTCAAAATTTGCAGCAAGATCGAAATACATATGATACATTTAGCTAGAAAAATGGTTCATTATGGTAGAAATATCACTTATATCTTTGTAGTAATTTTGAACTCAAGCAAAATATCATTTTGGAATTTCACACCTCTCCCTTAGGAGGGCCCTTAGGATTTTTAAAAACTTATCATAGGGTCAAGAAGGAATTTTTTTGGGATGGCCTTACATATGATATTCAAAATTTTGTGGTGGAATGCTTGTTTTTCCAAAAAAAGTAAATTTGAGACAATTAAGACCAGAGTCCTGTCACAACCTTTATCCATTCCAATTCAATGTTGACAAGAGGTTTTAATGGATTTTATCACATGTTTACCCAAGTTCGAAGTAAAAAGTGTCATCATGTTTGTAGTTGACAAAATTACCACGCATGTGCACTTTGGCGCATTATCTCATCCATTTAAATCCATTACAGTTGCTACTGCATTTATAGAAATAATTCAAAAGCTACATTGAAATCCAAATATTATTGTAAGGGACAGAGATCCCATTTTTAGGGGAAATTTTTGGATGTAATTATTTTATTGTCTGAGAACTCAATTAGCTCATAACTCATCTTATCATCCTCAATTTGAAGGGAAAACTGAGATAGTAAACAAATGTTCAGAAGGATATATTCATTGCTTTTTATTTGATAAGAAAACACAATGGGTCAAGTGGTTACCTCTGGCTAAATGATGGTATAACACTTCCTTCCATACTGTAGAAAAAATGACCCCATTCATGACACTTTATGGATATCATCCATCATCTGTGACATCATCTTTAAGAGGAAATTCTAAGGTTCAAGCAGTGGAATATTACATCGAGTATCAACAACAAGTTCTCCAAATCTTAAATTATAACCTCACTTTGGCACAGAATCGAATGAAAGAATAAGAATATAAATATCACAACGAAATAAGTTTTGATGTAGGCGACTGGGTATTTTTATGGCTACAACCATACAAAAAAATGTCCCTCAAAGCTAAGAAGGATAATAAATTATCACCAAAGTACTATGGTCCTTACAAGGTGTTGCAAAATATTGGTACTATGGAATACAAATTGAAGCTTTTTGCATCTTCTCTAGTGCACCCAACATGTTTCATGCTTAAACAAGGTTATAGGTGACAAGCTTCCAGTTCAAACATTATTTCTAGAACTTGATGAAGAAGGAAAAATCATATTGGAACCCAAAGAAGTCACAGAAACAAGAACTTGAGAACTATGAAATCGATCAATTTCATAGTATCTCATCAAGTGAAAGAACTTACCAGCTAAATAGTCCAAAAGGGAGGATGATAATTTTATATGGAAGCATCCAAAACTACTCAAGCGTTGTGCAAAAATTTATTTTTAAGGAGAGGGGCACGTTAGGTCCCTATAGTAATAGTGCGTCCCCTTATTATTATTGTTAATGTATCCCCCTTATTGTTATTGTTGTGCCCATGTAGTCCCCATATTGTTGCTATTGTGCCCCATAGAAGCCCACTATTGTTATTGTTGTTCCCTTACATTATGTCAGCTCTTATATATTGTGACTCCTTAGACTCATATATATAGAAAGGAGGTTTTCTCATTTGAATCATCCAATAATTGTTCATTTATGTAATGTAAAGGAGGTTTCCTGCTCGAAGAGGATAATTTTTAAGTCATTGATTTATATTATCTTCTATTTTGTGAGTTGGTTGCAATTTTTCATATTCCAACATTGTAAATGAATTTTTAGGGCGCCATTCCAATCAAATCTTGTAATTCCCACAGTGTATCAAAGACTTTGTTGGAGTTGTAAAAACAACTCACTTGAAAATAGTTTTTTTTTTTAAATTATTTTTCCAAGAAAAATAAACTTCATATTTTATATTTCACACTTGAAATCGAAATTTATATAATCTTAGCCTTATTTCTCATGGGAAAGGTTCATAAGAAATCTTGATCCTATATGATTCTACTTATTACAATCATGTACCAATGCGTATTGAATTCAAGTGCCCTTTAATCCTGTCTTCAGTTCTTCAACAACAAGAAAAAAGGAAGCCCTTAAACAGGTACCAGAGTGAAAATTTTTCTCTAATTTGTGGCAACATCTTGATTCCACCTTGGATCAAAAGAGAAAAAGGGAAGACACAAAGGACAAAGCATTCTACTTGTATTTTCATCAAATTTCGTTCGTACATTGTAAGGCTCCTTTTCTCGTATTACTGATACTCTGGCTATTACATGGAATTGTTGTTGTAATATAATAACAAAAAACTATTCCAACTACATTTAGCCATTCGATGTAGTCCTTAGTAACAGTCCTATAAGAAGAATATTTTATTTATTTCTTGTAATATAATAGGAATATTTTTCAAGATAATATCACAAGGATAACCCTACACAGTTCTTGAGGATGATCAAGGATTTTATGATGGGATCTCTGCTAAAATACCATATTCCATCTTGGAAAATCTACAAAAATGACCAAACCCATGAAGAGCATATCTCGAAGGAAAGGAAAGAAAATTTCTCTGCTAATCCTCTTGAAAAGGGTAAAGCCAAAATGGACAAGGACATTCCAATTTCAAGTTTATATCCATCCATGGTTACAAAATATAGTTTAAATGGTGCAAAGGACCAATATGAACATACATATGCCTCAAATTATGCATCATACCTAGGAATGGGTATACCACAAGCTTATGATTTTGATGACCATGATCCCTTGTAAAATGCCCATACTTTTTAAGGCCTATATTTTTGTCTAGAATTTTGAATAAGTCACAGAAAAAGCATTGTCTGATAAGGGTTCACAATTGGGGAAAAAATGGAGGAATTCAGATTCTGAGAATCATGACTTGTATATTTCACCTATTGATGAAGAAGTGGAAAATTATTATGATAGATACATGGAAATACACAGACCAAAATGCTCCACTGAATTGGGGAAAATTAATAGCAAAAGATGCAATTTTTATTTATCATCCTCCCATTTACTACAACGATGCTCACTATGATAACAAAAAGTGTGGGGCCAATGATGGGATAGAGCTACTTCATGAAATACAAGGTTTTCCCTCCTTGGATATATATATTTTTCTTGACAATGTCCCGTGCCACCTTTGCAAAGGGAGATATGTTTATGTTTTGTAGACCAACAAGAAGATAATTTCACCCACTTATTGGAATCTAGAGATAATCAAATTGATTATATTGTCACATTTACACATAAATAAAAATCCTATCATATGCATCCATCAATAATATAAAGAATTAGGACCCTGTAGTGCTACAATAAGTGACCTGTGTTTTGAAAAGGAAGGGGAATAACTTGGGAGAAACTCAAATGATCGATATCATTTCATAAATAACTTATTTACTAATAAGAGACCCATTTTTATTTATAAAAAATAGATGGTTTTCGTTGAAACATATGATTAACATTCTATGGAAAAATCATCTATCAAAGAGAAGGACAAAATTACAATCTTAAAACACATGAAAATCTGTCAGAGTATATGCGAGATTGTCACAAGACTTTTGGATCTTCATAGTGGCACAAACATAATTGCTTTTAATGATTATGTGAATGTTTCTTCCTGGTCCTATCATCAATTAGTTTACTGGTTCTGAGTATTCAGAGGCATCAAGTGAAACAAACTATCAAATGTTACATAAGAATATTGTGGAATTTTCTGGAGAGTTGTTTACATTTAATGATGGTAACAAAGGAATATATGATTTTTGGAGGTATAGATAAAGAGACTAAATTATTTTCTAGTCTTGATAAAAATGGTAGTGAGACTTTGTTGTGGCGATATTGAGATGAGTATGCTAAAAAAATATAGGAGGGGGATTAAAGGAAAATAAGTGAGGGTTCTTATTCCAAATGATCATTAGGGGGAGGGAAAGAAAATGCATTTTTGTGGATTTATTTGACACCATCATCTTGCATTTATACCTTGGTTAATTATTCATGAACATCTACACATTCTTGATTTTCAATAAGCTCATTTTCTTCATCATCTTCATTAACCTATTTTTCAGAAAATTCATCATCTTGGGTGTACCCATGATTCTCTCCTAGAGCTTAGTCATCAAATTGATTTGGATAAGGTGATCCTATATTGACCTACATGGACCACTCTAAAACATCATCATCTTCCAAATTTCTCAATTTATCGACATCTTCAAATGAGATAATTGGGCTTGGTGATGTAATTGATGCTTCAACATCAGTATCCTTCGTGGAATTAAACGTTAACGTATGAGGAAGGGATTTTTCAGGAAAGTAGCATTCAACTCCACTGCATTAATTACCCTCAAATACATCAAACAAAATGGAATTTGTTTGAAAAGGTACGATGCAATTATGATTTTCCAAGATATGGTAACAAATAAAACTTCATAGAATGATTAGAAACTGTATGGGTGAAAAAATATTGCTAAAAAATGAAAGTGATCAGAATCGCTCGAAATGTGAACCACCAGATAGGTCTCATATTTTTTATTCTGGCACACTTTGTTTCACTCAAAACAGACTTTGTATTTGAAAGTTAGAGCATCCTATCCATTTTTACAAATAACTAAAATTTGTGTACAATTGGCAGGATGATGACTCGGAAACCTAGTTAGAAAAAAAAATATTCCCATAATATTCCTTCAATTTGTTTAATGACACTATGAAAAGTGTCACTTTAGTATTGGTTTCTAAGTTGGTGAGTTGTTACAATGTTATTGGGTTTTGGAAAAGCACCAATGGGAAGAGGAAATGTGGTGCAGTCAGGGGCCACCACGTGCCCCCTCCCAAAGGTCGAAATCGTGTTATGTAATGGTCTAAATTCATTATATATATCATGGAAAAATTATATATGGCCCAACAGGCGGAGGTCGGGGTCAACCCCGCAACCTCCCCCATAGCAACAACAACGCAAACCAATAGACCA
>JAXQQM020059781.1:0-45694 GCA_034641835.2 Pinus albicaulis
ATCCTAGGATACTAGGGAGATCTGTCTTGTCTACAAGAATGATTTATCCACCCAACAAGCACTTTTGTTATTTTAATGAATTCTTCCCACCAATTGTATGAACAAAGATCTGAATAAGAGGGGCAGAGGAAGACCCCCAAAGAAAGGAAGGGATCTGGGAAGGAAGACATATATCCAGGAGATCATCACAAAGGCTGAATCTGAAGCATCTTCTCGTGCTACTGTCGGGGTAAGGGTGAAAATGAAGTCTGAAGGATAGTGGGTTGAGCAGCCAATGCCATCCATAGTACGACAAGAAACCCTTTCGACAACAGAAGGAGGAATAAATAAAGTATCGGTGGAGGAGATATCCCTACTGTCGGTAAAGGGGGGAGGAAATAACAAGTAGGGGGTCAGAAGAACTGAGTAATTCTAATTGGGAAGAAGAACGTCCGAAAGGGTTTTCATCACCACGAGACCAAGGGAGTGCTGTGAAGCCCCTTGTAGTTGAATTAAGCAATTCTGATTTGGAAAGAGAATTCCTGAAGGATTTTGCGTCGCCACGAGACCAGCGAAGTGCTCTGAAACCTCCTATAGACGAATCACCCCAAGTACCAGTCGCAGAACCAGTCAAAATCCCAAGTGAGTATTGGAGGATATTTATGGTACCTACAAGTTCTTCCATTGATCTTCCAATTGGAAACATTGTAGGAGGTGCACCAATGAAGCCCATTCCTTTAACGACTTTTCCTAATTTTCATGGGCTTTCTTCTAAAGACCACGATACATTCCTCTTCGAATTTGACATTTTTTGTCGAGGGTATAATATATTGCCAACGCTCAGAAGCTAAAATTATTCCCTGCTACTTTAAAGGGGACAACCCTGCGATGGTTCATGGGTTTAGGAGGAAATACTATTTCTTCATGGGATGCAATGAAATAAGTCTTTTTGGAAAAATACCATGACTACTGTAAATCCATTGACATCAAGGAGGATATTTTGAAGTTTGCACAAAAGGAGGACGAGAACATGGAAGATTGTGTGGAACGATGTAGAAATTCTATGCAAGATGCATGTATTATCGGATCCTCCTAATCTAACAAATTAACTTATGTTAAATACATAATTATTCCACTTAATTCTTTGTGGAAATTAAATCGCCAATTGCAAAACAAATGTGAAGCAAAATCAATCACACATAAACACAGTTGTTTAATGAGAAAGCTTAAAGCTAAAAACCCCAACTATCATATATTATTATATCAACGGATCATGTAACAATATCATACGAATCTTAGTGCATCAAGCTCTCAGTACAATCAAAAGTCATTACACACTGTCATGCAGAAATTTGCATATCTATGCACCAATTTCTTGCCTTCTGACAGCTCACCTCCACTGCACAATCCCTGTTGAAGAAGACCCATGAATGAATTCGAATTGGCCTTGCCTTGACTACACAATCCTCATTGGAATCTCCAATATGTGTCAGATGCATTGAATTCATCACTATAGTCACAACAGATAGTCCATATCACCCTTTCACCTATCTCTCCACTGGGTCTCCACTGGAACTGACATGCAAGTAGTTAACTGCCGTATTTGTTCAGTTGTGAGCGAGTCTCTATTTGTGAATTAATTAAACAATTAATTCACTAAACTCTCACTAGTGTATCTTCAGTTAGAACTAGATACAACTAGCACAACTGTGTTTAACTCACTTAACTGAGTTAAACTAAATAACAATTCCCACAACTACTCTTCCAACTCTGTCACAACTCTGCCACTTCAGTTCTAACTGAGTCCTCCATGCATGAGTCACCAACCACTTAGGAACTGTGTAATTCCTTCAACCCACTGATTTTCCAAATCTATTCACTGAAATAAAGTGCTCCAAGAGAATAAGTTGATATTTATTGTCGGATTATTATTAAGGGCTAATAATAATCGACATGCATCTATTTTTAGATTAGCAATCTATAAATAGACTTCGCCCAATATTATAAAAATAAAATCTCATCTATTTTTCCAACTTGATCAACCATCTACAAATAGCATCCTGCAATTTATATAATATGCTCGCCATGTCTAAAAATAGACGTACACCTAAAAATAACCTGCGGGCCCCACTTAGTGAAGGTGCTTAATTTTCACTAAGCTCATCATCTTGTTGAATCTCAATACTCCCTCTCAACAAGATAGGGATTATCCTTCACCCCAATCCTGCCTCTATGGTATTTGAATTTTCTCCTGGTGAGCGCCTTCGTCAGAATATCTGCATCCTGATCTTTCGTAGGAATGTACTGAAGCAACATGATATTCCACTGCACACAATCTCTGATATGATGATACCGGAAATCTATATGCTTAGATCTGTCATGAAACAAAGGATTAATCGAGAGTTTAATGCAACTCTGATTATCACAATGAATCACTGTAGGATCTAAATGAGAACCGAATAAACCGACCAGGATCTTCCTCATCTAGATAGCCTCACATGCAACTTGAATTGATGCCATGTATTCTACTTCTACTGAAATGAGTGCCACAGATATTTTTTTCCTACTATATCAAGAAAATTTTGTAGATCTGATACTGAAAGCCCCTCCTAATATGCTCTTTCTGTCCATTGGGCTGCCTGCCCAATCTGCATCCGTGAAGCCATGCAACTTCACCTCATCCATATATCTGTACTATAAACCATACTCAGATGTACCCCTGAGATATCTCAGGACATGCTTTCCTGCCTTCCAAAAGAGCTTGGTAAGATTAACCATCACTTGACTAAGCTGGTTCACCGCATAGCATATGTCCGGCCTTGTATTAAATAAATACATGAGCGAACCCACCAATTGTCGATAGATAATAGCATCCACTACCTCTGCCGATGTAGCATCCTCTTTCCTCCAATTTCCTGGAAGAGGAGTATATGTGGGCTTGCAATCTTGCATGTGAAACTTACCAAGTATCTCCCGAGCATACTTGCCTTGAGACACAAACAGTTCACCTTCTCATTGCCATATTTCCAATCCAAGGAAATAATGAAGGAGGCCCAAATCCTTCATCTCAAACTCCTTTGCAAGATCTGCCTTGCATGAGTGTATCAACTGCTCATCACACGCTAGTATTAAATCATCAACATAAAGAACAATGATTAAAAGCTTACCCTCCACCACAATTTGGTATAGGTTTGCATTAGCCTCACTCTTGGTGAAGCCAAGTCTAGTGAACTAGCTGCCAATCTGTGTGTACCAAGCACGGGGTGCTCGCTTTAGCCCATACAACGCTCTTTTGAGTCTGCACACATGCGAATCGCTACTGACGATCTCAAATCCTTCAGGCTGCTCAATGTACACTTCTTCCTCAATGATCCCATTAAGGAACATAGTCTTCACATCCATCTGATGAATGTGCCAACCCATTTTCTCTGAGAGATCAAGGATGGTTCTTATGGAAGAATACCATGCGACAGGTGCAAAGGTTTCTTCATAATCAATCCCATCGAACTATGAGAAGCCCCAGGAAACAAATATTGCCTTATACTTCTAGACGCTCCCATAAACAACTTGCTTTACCTTGTAGATCCATCTTGAACCTACCATTGATTTACCAACCGGCCTTGAAAAAATTTCCCAAGCATTGTTTCTGACAATGGAGTCATACTCCTCCACCATGGAATCTACCCATGTGGGTTGCTGTGCTGCTTCCTCAAAGGAAGATGGCTCTGTCACGATACATTTGCTCATGAGAGCCATGTATCCAGTGAATGGGTCAGGTGACTGTCTCTGTCTGCACTGTGATGTAGGGACTCCTACATTCTATGCCACATCAAGCTTCAGCCTCTCAGCTTCTGTGGTACGCCTTCTGCCCGTTCTGATGTTTGGATCTGCCTGAGTAGACTCCTCTATTCCATTATCCTCCTCCTGTGGCTGATCCACATCTTGAGGCTCATCTTTGGGAACAAGAAGTTCCTCCTCTACATGCAAGTGTAGCTCCCTCTCAAGCGACTACTTCATGGCTTTCACCTCATTGAATTTTATATCCCGTCGCACCACAATCATTCGACTGTTTGGAAAATACACATGATAATTATGGGGTGTTTCTGTGTACCCCACAAATATCCCAAATTCTACAGTCGGCTCTAGCTTCTACCTGGCATCCTTTGTCACATGAATGTAAACAGATGAGCCAAAAATATTCAAATGAGAAATATCAGGCTTCTTACCAGTAAAATATTCTTCAGGTGTACTCATGCCAAGTACTCTATGAGGACAACAGTTTTGCACATAAATCGTAGTGTTTCATGCTTCCGCCCACAAGTGCATCAGTAGGCCTTGGTCGTGCAGCATAGCTTGTGCAACACCCACGATCATTCTTTTCTTTCTGTCAGTGACCCCATTATGCTATGGGTTATGAGGCGCTATGAGTTCTCTTTGAATTTCTTCTTTGCTACGAAAGTCTTTGAATTTGTTCGAGATATATTCACCACCATTATCTGTCCGTAGAGCCTTCACTTGCTTCCCCGTATCCTTCTCCACCAATGCTTTAAACTCACATAACTTTGAGAATTTTTCACTGTTCTTCTACATAAAGAAGATCTAACATCTACGAGAATAGTCATCAACAAATATAACATAATACCTGTGTTTTTCTGTTGAAGCAATTGAGAAAGTTCCACACACGTCTGTGTGAATTCTCTCGAGGATCACCGAAGCACATTTCTCCTTCTCGTGAAAAGTGGTCTTCACAAACTTACCCATGGTACATCCCTTGCACTAATCTGACTGTGCAAGAGTACCCCTGGGAAGTCAAGTAGAAATCTGTTGCAAAATATTCAAGGCACCATGGTGAAGATGGCCCAATATTCTTGCCATAATTCTCCCTCATCTTGGCTCACCATTTCTTTTGCTTTTCCCATCATTGCAGCGCAGCCATCTACCTCCAGCTTGTAGAGATTATTAACTTGAATCCCTATCCTCTTGGTTTGACCCATTTTTTTATGTTGCAGGAAATCTTTCCTTCGCTGAAAACAACATCATAACCTTTGTCCTCCAACATCGTGACCGAGACCAAGTTCTTCTTTAGACCTGGAACATGCATAACATATTTCAATAGAAATGGTTTACCTGACTCCCTCTCAAAGGTAATGGTTCCAATTCTGGTCGCACTGTATCTACCATTGTCACCCATCTCTATATGCATTTGGAGATCTTTCTCCTCCAAGTCACTAAATAACTCCTTGTCTCCAGTCATGTGGAAGGAAGCACCACTATCAAGATACCACACCGATCCCATTGTGCTTGAAACCAAGCATGCGATCAAAGAGAGATCAAGTTCAAATTGTGAGGCAAGGGCCTCACTCACTATAGCTCCAACAGCCTTCTTGTTCTTCTTTTTCTATGGGCAGTTATTGGTGAGATGCCCATGTTCGTGACAGTGAAAACACTTCACTTTGGACAAATCCAGCTTCTTACCTTTAGCCTTGGATTTTGGATAGGATTTCTTCTCCTTCCATTTCCTTTCTTTGGAAGCCAAAGCACAATTCTCTTCATCATCATTCTTTGATGAAGAGCCATCCCTGGTACTTTTCCTTATCTCCTCCTGCACTAGATCCGACCAAAGTCACTCCCAATCCGGCAGTTTCTCCCGTCCATTGATTAAGTCCTGATAACTGTGCCAACTCTTCGGTAACCCAAGGAGAGCCAAGCTCACCAAGTCATCATCCGCAACTATAACTCCCACACTCCCCAACTCATCCCTACAATGGACAAAATTCGTGAGATATTTTGGAATACTGTCGCCCTTCTCCATTTTGATTTTTCTGAGCTTATCTTTTAGCACCAACTTCCTATGGTCGTTGCTGCTTTGGAAAAGATCTGTTAAAGCCTTAAACATTGCAAATGGAGTGAATTTCCCATGAAGGCTTGACACAATATGGTCCTTCACACCTTCCAACAGAATTATTCTTGTCTTCGCTATCTTCTTTTACCATGCGTCAAGTAATGCAACATCGCTAGAGTTAGGCTTAGGAACATCGCTATCGATGAAATCCTTCAGACCATTATCTTCAAGCACCGCCTCCATCCTATCCTTCCAGTCTATGTAGTTCAAGCTACCCTCAAGGGCATACTCCAACCACAACCCATTGAAATCCATTTCAATGAATAATCAACTGCCGCAAAAAGAAATTTCTGCAGCAAATTCAAGCTGTCCACCAACACAAAACTCAGCACCGCTTCAATATTGCAATCTCCAGTGATTAACACTACTCTAATACCATGTAGAAATTCTATACAAGATACATTTATATTACCAGATCCTCCTGATCTAACAAATTAACTTATGCTACATACATAATCCTTCCACTTAATTCTTTGCAGAAATTAAATCTCCAATTGCAAAACACATATGAAGCAAAAACAATCGCACATAAACACAGTTGCTTAACAGGAAAAATTAAAGCTAAAAACCCCAACTATCATATATTATGTATATCAATGGATCATGTAACAATCTCATACAAAGCTTAGTACATCAAGCTCTCAGTACAATCAAAAATCATTACACACTGTCATGTAGAAATTTACATATCTATGCACCAATTTCTTGCCTCCTGACAGCCTTCCTCCACTGCACAATCCCTGTTGAAGAAGACCCGTGAATGAATTCGAATTGGCCTTGCCTTGACTATGCAATCCTCATTGGAATCTCCAATGTGTGTCAGATGCATTTAATGCATCACTATAGTCACAACAAATAGTCCATCTCACCCTTTCACCTATCTCTCCACTGGGTCTCCACTGGAACTGACATGCAAGTAGTTAACTGATGTATTTGTTCAGTTGCAAGTGAGTCTCTAGTTGTGAATTAATTAAATAATTAATTCACTAAACTCTCACTAGTGTATCTTCAGTTAGAAATAGATACAACTAGCACAACTGAGTTTAACTCACTTAACTGAGTTAAACTGAATAACAACTCCCATAACTACTCTTCCAACTCTGTCACAACTCTTCCACTTCAGTTCTAACTGAGTCCTCTGTGAATGAGTCACCAACCACCCTAGGAATTGCGTAATTTCTTCAGCCCACTGATTTTCCAAATTTGTTCACTAAAATAAAGTGCTCCAAGAGAATAAGTTGATATTTATTGTCAGATTATTATTAAGGGCTAATAATAAGCGACATGCATCTATTTTTAGATTAGCGATCTATAAATAGACTTCACCCAATATTCTAAAAATAGAATCTCATCTATTTTTCCAAATTGATAAACCATATACAAATAGAATCCTGCAATTTATAGAATATGCTCACCATGTCTAAAAATAGACATAGACCTAAAAACAGCCTGTGGACCCCACTTAGTGAAGGTGCTTAATTTTCACTAAGCTCATCATCTTGTTGAATCTCAACAAACAATTCAAATATATACTGCAGAGATCAGGCCATAGTGACTTGGATAAAGATATCCTGAAGATCATCCTTCTTTGGGCACTGAGGGAAGATTCCCTGCAACTTTTGAACATAGTGGAAAAGGGGGATGTTTCGAAAGAAGAATTCGACACCATCTGTGAGTTTTGCATCTAGTGTTCACGAGGGGCTGCAAGAAGTGGACAAGGAATTTTGTCATTAAACGCTTCTAGTGGAGGGGTTACAAAGGCAGAAATCGAAAACCTACTGGATAACCTAAGGACTGATATCCTAGGCACATTATCTGCCCAGATGGACACTCTGCAAGAAAAACAGAAATAGATAGAGTTGGAGAAGACTATGGCTACATTCTATCCACAATGTAGAAAGGAGCATCCTTTTAAAGAATCCCAACTAAACACAGTGGAAGCCTGCACAATCTGTGAATAGACTCATGTGATCAGCTCGTGCCCTTCCTTGCCAGGATTGAAGGAAGTTTTTCAAGGGGAAAGTGAAGAAAATGCGGTAGATCAATTGTACTTCATGGGCCCAAAAATCCATGGCAACCTCGACCACCAGCTCTGAATCCAGGTATGCCTCAAGACCCATCTCAGTATTTTAATAATTTTAATATGGCTCCCCAGTCTATACCTTTTTCACATATGTGGTCTTAGTATCAATATTCCCCCTGGAAAAAATGGGTTCACCAGGCCAGTTCGAACCCTTCATGGAATCAGAATTTTCATGGACCCTCTCCTACTAGGAAATTTCCCCAATATATGCCTCAAAAACAACTTCAGTTGCCCTCCAATGTACCTCTAGGCAACCCAACCCTTCAACCCTAGCTTCCTATCCAGCCCAATCTAAATCCTAATAATAAAGGGGTCCAACAAACAAACACTCTTAACCTTCCATATTATAGAATTTCTACCACAGGACTTAATGAAATAAACTTACGATCTGGGCGGGTAGTAAATTCTCCCACTTCACCTATTATCATAGAACAATTTGAAAGTGAAGTTACAAAACTAGAACAGAGGACAGTTGGGGATAAACCAGACCAAAACATGACAAACCAGACACCTCCCCAACCTGTCCTTATCCAGAGTCGTCCAACCACTCCACCATATCCTGAAAGACTGAACCTGAATAAACAAAACCCTCAAGCAGAGTTTGACTTCCTGGGGGAATTGTAAATTTTTTTTTTCAAAATACCCCTGTTCCAGGCTATGAGAGATGTACCTATATATGCAAAAACTCTCAAATATTACTGCTCCAAGAAACCTGGGAAGAAGCCAAGGGATCCATTAACTATTCATGTGATGTGTAGACTGTCTGACATCATGCTAGGAAAGACTATGCCTGTAAAATACGGGGATCCAGGAAACCCAATTCTAATAGTACAAATCAATGGGGTTGAAATCCCAAACATGTGGGTAGATTTGGGTGCTGCCATCAATATTTTTACCAACGAAAAAATGAATGCATTAGGTCTCGAAAAAATTAAGCCAACCCTTACTATCTTTGAATTAGCAGATAGGTCTACAATTAAACTGGTAGGGAAATTGGAAGATGTGACTATTTCAGTGGATTCATGGCATTATCCTGTGGACCTCCTTGTATTATGGACTCGATCCTCAGTTGGTGGTCATCCATTGATCTTGGGAAGACCTTGTCTCATAGTTGCAGACACCTACATAGGGTGTTGATCTGGGCATATGATTATATCAAATGGGACGGTTACAAAGAACCTTACTCTCTACCCCCCTGCGGAACCTAGCCCATCTGAAAAAATATTAGCCAGACAGAAGCCTCTACCAGTAGAAGAGCCTGAACCTGAAATTGAAGAAGTTAGACCAATCCTCACCATTGGGCAGGCCTGCAATTCAAAAAAAAAATTGAGGATGATACCATTAACACTTTTATTAATGATCTCAGTTCTGTTTCTAATTCAACTCGTCAAATTTTAGAATTTGATATGAGCTGTGAGACACAGGAAAATATTGAACCAGAAGATGAAATTGAAGACATTCCTATAACTACATCCCATGATAGTATTCCGATTGAAATTGAACCAGAGAAAATACTCAATATCAACCCCAATCTGTTAGAATCCCAAACAAAACAACTTTTAAAAGTCCTTCATGACCATCAGGAAGCTTTTTCCTGGGATTATACTGACATGAAGGGGATCCCTGCTAACTTATGTACTCATCATATTTATATTAAGGAAGGATGCCGCCCTGTGAGACAACCCCAACAGAGAATGAATCATGCTCTAAATAACATTGTCAAAGAATAATTATAGAAATGATTGGATGCAGGTTTCATTTACCCCATCTCAGATAGCCAATGGGTATCTCCGCTAGTTATTGTTCCCAAAAAGAATGGTAAATGGCAGATCTTTCTAGATTATAGGGAGCTAAACAAGGCAACTCAAAAATACCATTTCCCTTTGCCATACATTGACCAAGTCCTCGACACCTTGGATGGTAAGAAGTTCTTTTCCTTCCTAGAAAAATTCAACGGGTATAACCAGATCCAGATAGCCCCAGAAGACCAGGATAAAACAACTTTCACATGCCCATGGGGGACCTTTGCATACAGGGTCCTCCCATTTGGCCTGTGTAATGCTCCAACAACCTTCCAGAGGGAAATTTTGGGTATTTTTTCTGATTTGGTCGATGAAAGCATTGAAATATATATGGATGATTTTACTCCATATGGAAACTCATTTGAAGAAGGGTTGGCAAACCTGGAAAAATTGCTCAAAAGATGTAAGAAGATGCATGTATCCCTGAGTACAATTAGATTCCATATGATGAGGGAAGAAGGAATAGTATTGGGACATTTTCTCTCAACTGCTAGAATTCGAGTTGATCCAGCCAAAGTAAAGGTAATATTGCACTTGCCAGTACCCAAGACACCCACACAGGTACGTAGCTTTATTGGTTGTACTGGTTATTATAGACGCTTTATAGAAATTTTTGCTAAAATAGCATATCCACCTTTTCAATTGCTAACAAAAGATGCAAAATTCTTGTGGACTGAAGACTATGAAGCAGCTTTCATGAAAATTAAGGTACTGGTTTGCAAGGCTCCAATCCTTCGAAGAGCTAATTGGGAATTACCATTTCACATACATTCTGATGCTTCTCAGACAGCAGTAGGAGCAGTCTTAGGACAACAGGCAGACAAAACACCGTATGCAGTTTACTATGTCAGCAAGAATTTAATTCCTGCTGAATTAAATTACACGGTGACAGAAAAATAATTCCTGGCTATCATATATGATATCAACAAGTTCCAGCACTACATCACCGAGTATCCTACTTTTGTACATACTGACCATGCAACAATAAGGTATTTGATGAATAAACCTATCACTCCTGGCCGAATTACAAGATGGTTGCTATTGCTTCAGGAATTTGATATTACAATAGTAGACAAACCTGGAAAAGATAATGTAGTTGTTGATTTTCTGTCCAGAATGGATAACAATGATGAATGCACACCTATAGAAGATATTTTTCCCGATGAGCATCTTTTTGAAATTTCTACTAATCCTCTGTGGTATGTAGATATTGCTAACTATCTTGCTATAAGGAAGGTGGCTCATCACGTGTCATACAGGGAACAACAAAAAATTATTCATCACAGTGCCCGATATTCTTGGATGGCAAGGTACTTATTTCATACAGGAGCCAATAAGCAGATTCGGCGCTGTGTATCTGAGGATGATATTTATGAAGTATTGAAGGCTGCCCACAATGGCCCTTCTGGAGGGAATTTTGTAGATAAAAGAACAGGCCATAAGGTGCTACAAATGGGATATTACTGGCCTTCTATCTTTCGGGATGCTCAAAATTATGCCCGGAGGTGTGATAGTTGCCAGCGCATGGGGCAGCCTGGTCGAGCTGATGAAATGGCTTTGCAGTCACAGGTAGTCCTCGAACCTTTTGAGAAATGGGCTATAGAATTCATTGGACCCTTCAAATGATCTGAAAATGGAAGTGTTTGTAAATGCTGTGAAAATTATCCATTTCCATTTAATTAAATGTGTGCAAAATTCTCCATGTCTTTCAAGTTAAACAAAGTGTATTTGGTAACTGTTTTTGAGTTTATGTGTGAGGGAATGTTAATTAATTTTTCTGTTTAACATATTAAATCAGAAATACACAACAAAATAACTTCAGCATAACATGACTCATATATTTGGTGAGCAATTCACCCCTCCTGGGCTACGTCTGTTGGATCAAGCCTCCTAAATGAGCTTGTCCTCTTGTATTAAAATGATCCAAAATGCTAATAAAAGTTTAAAAGTGCAAAAATAGGAAAATATGACTATAAATACAGAATCATAAGACATGAAAATGCTAAAAATGCCTTTCCATATTCACTAAACAATGAAGAATTACCAAAAAAAGCGCCTTCTTTAACCAGGCCTTGATGGCTCTTTGAACTCCTCTAAAGATTTTCGGGCTGTAGAAGTCCTCAAAAAGTTCTGAAACCTCTTCCATTAGGTTCAGAAGGTAGGAAATAGTTGAAAATGGTTTTTGGTTCACCTCAAACAGTGAGGTGCAACTCAATACAACTCCATTTCCCCAATGGCCCCAGTGGCTCTCCAAGCTTCCTTGAAGCTTTTCGGGCTCTGAAAGTCTTAAAAAAATTCTGAAACCTCTTCCATTAGGTTTAGAAGGTGGAAAATAGCTGAAAATGGTTTTTGTTTCACCTAAAACAGTGAGGTACAACTCAATACAGCTCCATTTCCCCAATGGCCCTGGTGGCTCTCCAAACTTCCCTGAAGATTTTCGGGCTCTGAAAGTCTTAAAAAAGTTCTAAAACATCTTCCATTAGGTTAAAAAGGTGGAAAATAGCTGAAAATGGTTTTTGGTTCACCTCAAACAGTTAGGTACAACTCAATACAGCTCCATTTCCCCAATGGCCTGATGGCTCTCCGAGCTTCCGTGAAGCAAATATGGTTGTAGAACACCTCTATTGCCTCTGGAACTTGTCCCAAACACTCCATAATTCTGAAGAAAGCCAAAATTGACTAAAATTTCATCCCATTTGGTCCAATATTGGAGAAGTTATGACCAAAACAAATTTCTACCCAATCTTCCCTAAAGAAGCTCCACTAAATGTGGAGAAACTGTAGATAGTCCGACCAAAAATGGCGGAATTCCGAAAATAGCGGAATCCGATCCAAAGTGGTGGAAATTTTTAGGCTGGCATTTAATGTGGGCAGAGTGGTGGTCACATGCACCAAACCCGCCAGAAACCATTAGAGAAAACCCATTTAACAAACTGTTTATTAAAACTTCCACATTTAATTTTTGGTAACGTGGCCATATGCCACGGCTTTTACTAACCGTTACCACTGTGGTTAAGGCCTTTAAGGCCACAGTTTTAGGTGCAAGGTTATATGATATGTAGGGGGCCAGCCCTTAGGGGATGGCCCCATTTTAACGCCACCCAAACATTTTTAAACATTCAAATGTAATCCGCCATCCATACATGTTAAGTACTATTGAATAGGAGAGTTGGTCGGGCGGCTTAGTTTGTGCACGTGAGGTCGCAGGTTCAAATCTGTTGGGCCTCAAATAAATTTTTCCATACATCATTCTTTCCACGGCCTGGAGCCACATGGCGGCCTGCGGGCTTACCATGTGGCACCCGCTGATTGGCCGAAATAAAAAAGGTCAACCCAAAGATGAATCTAATGCTGCCACTTGTCAAACAACCATTCGTCTAGATGGAATATTCCATGGAATATTCTGGGGAATATTTAAAGGAATTTTCCTGAAATATTCCAAGGAATATATTTTTTTTAATATTTTCCAAAGTCAAAGTCAACCCTGGTCAAACTGGATTTTTGAAGGTTATTGAAAATTTCAAACTTGCATAACTTTCACATACGATGTGGGATTTGAGTGCCATTTGCGGTGCCAGTTTCGTACCAATGAGGCCTATCCGGTCGTTCAAGTTGAAAGTGATGTTAAACACTTTCAATTTTGAGATTTTTCCATAGCTTGGACTTGAGCTCTTGATCATCAACCCACCCTCCCAGCAAAAGGTTCACATTTTGGTCTGCAATGATTACGTGACTAATTGGGTAGAAGCCAAAGATGTTGTGAAAGAAACAGAGTAGGTGGTTTCATATTTTCTATTCGAAGAAATTTTTTCTTGTTACGGTACTCCAAGGGAGATTATTTCAGATGGAGGAGCGCAATTTACATCACATGTTAGTCATCAGTATTTTTCACTTGTTTTGATGACTATATGCCTTTTAAAGGTTTTCTAGAAACCAATTTCAAAAAGTCAATTTGTCCTCTAGAAAACCCCTCAGAGAAATTTTTTTATCTTTTTCGCCCTCTTTTGCAGACTGTGATAGAAGTGGTCATCAATTTTCAGTCCTGTCCTAGATCAGTAAACCTTACCCTATCCATAACTATCATAAGCCTTTTATCTCTGATATCCAAAATCCTCTATTTTCACACAGCTCTGTGTCAAAGCATAAGACAAGTTGTCTTTTTCCCCTCTCACTATTTGAAAGTCCATTTGATGACCTGACTATTTCTAAGAAACCCTTTAGAATTTATGAAAAAGTGTCTAGGTTTAGGCGATGGTGCTTAGGGTAAGTATCTTGAGAAAACTGTCTCTAGTCAAAAAACTCTATTTTTAATATCAGTTAGCTATCCTTTCCTTAAATCTGGCAAAGCAAATCCATTGGTTATCCCTAGGTCTTGCACCATCAAGTTGTCATTATGTTTTGTTTCAGCAAAGCTTAGAAAGTCAACTCAAGAAGAAATAGAGTAAGAATGATACTATGTCCAAAAAGAAAGTGATCAAGTGAATTTCAAGGATTATCCTCATGATACAATAGAAAAGGTTTCCAATGATCAAAGTCATCTTATCAAGACATCTCTGTAGGCGTGCCAGGATGAATGACATTACTCAAGTTTGAGCAAAGAAACATTTCAAGGAAAGGCTTCAAGCTAAAGCAAATTGACTGTTGGGAACCAAAGAAAATACAGAGTTTAGAGAGAAGAAAACCTACAGGATTCATCCTTGTAAATCAAAGATACCAAAAAGTGTCAAAAGAATCATCCATCATGACAACAAAGTACAAAAGTTGGGAAAATACTGCACCAAGCACTCCATGTCAATTCAAAATGGTGTTTTCCTGCTCTTCCCAAGCATCTGGGTATAGCTCTGAAAATCAGCTTTATGAGGCTAGGTATGGCAGATTTCTGGCAAGAGGACCTCCAAGGAGTCTAGGCATCAAAGTGAAAAGCATAAAAAGGATCAGTTGCCTTTTTTTATACCCCTGTAGTCTAGACCCTAAATCATCAAAGGCACTATCATCACAAAAGGAGCTAAAGTTACTACAAAGGAGAGGTTACACCTAAGAGAGAAAAAGCAGATAGGTTGGATTTTGAAATCCATTACCTGTTCATTAGCTTCATAGTAAATTTCTACAAATAACATGTCTCATAAGCAAGTTGGATAAAGGATAAACAAGTTTGAAGTGCCTCCTTCAGTGATAAGCAGAGGGCACAGACCTTTTTATAAGTACCTCCTTCAGTGATAAGCATAGGGCACAGTTTATAGTTTGAAAAAAGGGAGATTTGTCTTCATACTAAAAATTGAAGATTAGTTTGCTATTTTCCAAACAATGTTTAGATAAACCACTGTGGGAAATGTTTCAAGCTTTTCACCAAAATTGAATGAATGTGCAAAAAGGGCATCAAGGAGCAAAGCAGGCACCTCCTTCAATGATAAGTAGAGGGTGCAGGGTTTTCAAAATGATTTTACTGTTTGGAAAATATGGTTAAAAATACCCCAACAGCCTTATTCATTGCCATTTCATCTTCAACAAAAAATCAAGAAGGTGTTTGATTTTTTGAAGACAAGCCATATGTCCCTCCCAAGGCCAGTTTTGCTTCAAACTGGGTTTCTGACCAAACAGAGATGAAATTGACAAAAGTGAGAGAGGTTTTTGTCCATCATAGGATCAAGAACAAAAATTTACTTTAGTTTTTACACAGGTATCATGGTTTGGGAGAAATGTCAAAAATACAAGTGTCACGAGAAAATTTCTGCATGGTTGGAAACATCATTCACCATTTTTGACCAATGTTGGGACAGTCCGTTTTTGGACATCCAAATGAACACCAAATGAAAAAAATCAAGTATATTTGGAAATTAGACATCCGTAGCTTTCCAATGAGCCATCCTGGGCTCAATTCAGACACCGGGAAGGCTTCCAAAAACTTGTTGTAAAAAGACCTTTTGTGGCACTACGCACCTGTAGGTGTGCCTCTGCCTGCGTGCAAAAAAATGTAGATGCTATGCACCTGTAGCAGCCCACAGTGTAATTTTACACTAGGCCCTGAACATTTAGCAAGTGGCCCGGTGTGCAGACACCACTCAGGCACCCATCACTGCCTGGGCGTGTAGACGCTACGCTCCTGAGCGGAAAAGCGTAGCACCTGCAAATTTACATAGAAAAAGGCTAAAATTTCCATTTCTCGCCAAGAATCGAGTCTTCATCACTCTTAAGAGGATTTTTAAGGTATTCCTCATGGATTTATGAATTTTTTCCCAGTTTTTAAAGTTTTGGAAAGGCCTTTGAAGGATGAAAGAATATATGGAATTTTAAGAGAAAAATGAAAACAGTAATAGTGAAAGAGGCAGCCCACAGAGAGGCAATGAAGATAATAAAGGAGCAGAGGAAAAAAGTGAAGAAGGAAGCTATGAAAAAAATAGTGAAGATGGTAGCAGCTTACATGAAAAACATGAAAACAGTGAGCATGAAAGAGGCAGCCCACAAGATGAGGAAACCAAAAACAGTGATAGTGAAAGAAGCAGCAAATTGGGTAATGAAGAAGGCAATAATCTAAAGGATCAAACTGAAAAGGTGCTACTGTTAACTCCTCCTCTCACTTCTCCTCAACACACTCAAGAACATGTGCTTACTGCCTCTCCAATGCAAGGGGCCATTCTTCCTTCATAAAAAGTGGAAAAGGCTAAAAACACCAAAACATCAAAGAAGAAAACCACTCAGACAGTGACTAGCAATATCACTCGGGCACTAAGGAGTAGAGGCAAATTGCTAAAGCAGAGCAATGTAGAATTTCCCAAGGAAACCAGAGCAAAGAAAATCATTAAAGGCAAGGGCAAAGAAAATATTGAACAACAAGAGAGCAGCCATGAGCATGAGAAGGCATTTGACATAATACAAATAGACAGTGATGTCAAGATGATGAGGCTATAATTATTATATATCTTTGCAAAACCGGTAGAGGCTCAGATAAAGACTTGGAAACATTCAAATGTCAAAAGATCTGACCACTTTTGCAAATGCAAAACAGATAGATGAGTGGAAAAATGGCTATTTATGAAGCCCAGGCAATCAGATATAAAAGAGAAGCATAAAAGTCACAAGAAAAACTTGAAGAATACATGGGTGAGTATGCGGATAATGATGAAGACAAAGAACCAGCAAAAAAGAGGCTTAGGACCATTGGTCTTAGAAAAGCATTGGAAAAGAAAAAAGAAGAGGAATTAGCCCGTGCACAGCAATACCCTCTTATGGAGCTACTTGCTCTAGAAATTGAGAATGATAAAGAGTCTTGGCTTGAGAGGGAAAATAAGAATTTGGAAACAAAATTGGAGAAATCTAACAAGGATTTGGGCCTACAAAGGAGAATGACCGAGCACTACAAGAAATTGAATCAGTTTGCCCGAAGGAAACTCAAAGCTGCCCAAAGGAGGCGCTTAGTGGAAAAACTTGGAAAAGGCCAATCCTGGCTTGGAATTATTGCTCAAGCTTCATTACATGTTTCTAAAAACCCTTAAGGGGTTTACTCACCAAAATTGGGCAATTTTGGACACATTCTTGTTTTTTGTGAATTTTAGGCCTAAAAGCATAAAATCATGGGTGCCTTAACTTTTTCTCGGAGCATCCTCAGCTGAAGAAATTTATATTTTTGGATTCCTTGACATCAAAGGATTAGAAATTTTCAGATCAAATGAAGCTGTTTTGGTCCCTGAAAAAGGCCAAAAACAACCATTTTTTACCTTTTTGCCCCTAATATCAGCAGGTGCTACACTCCTGGGTTTTTTCACTGTTTCTACTTTCTGAATGACTTCTAGGCATCAGATTGGAAAAAATCAAGTAGTTTTGGAAATTAGACATCTGTAGCTTTCCAACGAGCCATCACGGGACTCCTTTTGACATCGGGAAGTCCACCAGAACTGCACTATAAAACAGAATTTGTTCTGGTGCTACACTCTTGTAGATTTTGTTGAAAAGCAGTTTTCTGAGTGATGACTGGGCCAAATGTGCGTTAAGAAAGTTTATCTTATGTGTCAGGCCTTAAAAGTGATTCTTTTTTGCTATTTTGGTTCGAAAAGATATTTTTGAAGGATATTTTGTGCCTTGGACCTTGTTAGGCCTCAAGGACAATTTTAGATATTTATTTTGGCCAATGGCCTTGTAGTTGCTATAGGTGGGTTTCCTCCTCTTTGGATTATATAAACCAAGAGGATTCATTGTAACAAAGAGGCAGAACTTGATATATTGAGAGAAATACATAGCATTATGAGCTTGGAAGAAATACTTGTTTTATGAAGTGGATGATGTCTTGCTTGGCTTGATGGTGGAGGAGCATTGCGTGCAGGATTCCATGGCTTAGTGAATGGAGATGTTTCTTTGATTTGTTTATGTTTTCTTGTTTTCATTGATGTTCCATACTTCTTATTTGCTGTAGATCAGAAAATTATATGTTGAGACATGCTCATGGAAGCACCTCAAACATCCTGCATATTACAACTTTGATGTTTTCCTCTTCTTGATCATTTCTAAAGGATTCTTAACTTCCCCTTAGGTCCATCAAGAAATTATTATTTGTTTCATTATGGTCAGTATGTTTTGCTATCTTGTATGATTTAAGGTATGCCCTGCTTACTTATAGTTTCTCAAAACTCCATTTCTGAAATCATTTCAATGAAATACTGGTTGTTTTAGTTAAGTCAAATAGGTCTCGTTCAATCTTGCCCTTTGTCCATGCTTGCAAAGTTATTTCAGAGTTCCCCATAGCTCAAGATATGCTATTTAGGAGTTCCATCTTCATATATTGAGTTGTTTTTTTATCTTATTTGTTTTCCCAAACAGCTGAAGGTGATTTTCTAGAGTTAGGAGTTCTTATGCTTCTATGTATCACCGGATTGTTTATCTTTCATATGTATCAGTTTGAGTTTTATTCATAGAGATCAATGGTTTGCCCTACCTCATGAATACCTAATTTAAAACTATATATGTTTAATATCTCTTTGTCTTTCATAAACTTAATGTTCATTTCACTTCACCTTCACCCAAAGAATCCATTTACCTTGACTAAATCGGCCTTGCAGTATACCTTGTCCATCATTGAGACAACCTTGACTTTATCTGACCTAATAGCCCTGTTGATTCGATGAAATCTCTTTCTGTTTGTCCTTTTTTATCAGTTTACCTCAAAAAACCCAAAACAAACCAAAACATACTTAACAACTAGCCTAAAATCAAACACATAAAGCGAACAAGTTCACATCCTTCGCACAATAGAGAGAGCCCTCTCTGAGTCCAGGAAGGCTAGGTCCTAGGACTCCAAAGCTTAGTCTGATGTTACCCTCTCATTTGGTTTACCAATATACCAATTATGGGACACTAACATAATGGCGATCACGGTGGGACCTTTCTGAGTTAATGATGATCTAAATATCTTTCAAGACTCACGGAAAACCCCTGTCGAACTGATCATGCTATCCTATTGATCCATCCCAACGCTCTCTAGCCTAATTGTGATCATGGTGGGAAGTTGAGTCAAAACATCCTAGGTATCCATTAGGAACTCTCAAAATCTCAGCAAAATTAGAGGACTAAATTATTGTCAAAAGAGTAGAATTTGGCTTTTTTCACCATTATAGAAAAATGATGACTCAGCTGTAGGACACTCTCACAAACTCTAGGGCTACATATAAGAAACTCAGAAAACCCCAAAACATCCTTATATTGGTTTTTTTTGTCAATATTGGTGGTGGACCATACACATATATCCTCAAAACAACAAAAAATATCCACCTGGCAACTCCACAACTCTCAATAGGCCTAAAGACTCCACTGGAGGAAGAACCTAAAACATGACCAGTCATCCTAGAAAGAAAGAGCACTCAGGCCTTAGTTGGATTCAAGAAATTATTATTTTTATCTATAACTATGTTCTATCCTACTTTGAGCTTGATCAAGAATACACTGATGAGATCTACATTAATCATTGGAAAGATCTCAAGCCTCGAAAAACTAAGCGTCAAATTTCAGACCATGAGCTGAATTATACACCTGTGCTTACCCCAGATTCACCTATGGAAGACCTAATGGAACATGAGCCTCATGCTACCTTTCCTGATCTTGCTGAAACCTCAAATAGTCATAAATCTCTTTTTACACTACCTATATCCACAAAGGTCCCAGAAAGATACAAGCCTCTGATTTTACCTCCTATATTCTAAGACCTCCCTGCAAATCTTGCAAACAAATTACCCAGATTTGATGGAGAAAGATCAAAAGTCACCACTGAAGAACATATTCAAAATCTTGAGAATTTACTTGACCTTTTTGAAATAGAAGACGATGATGTGCATATTAGAATGTTTGCCTTATCATTACAAGGAAAAATTAAGAGTTGGTTTAAGGACCTTCTAGCTGCAAGCATTATCACTTTTCATCGGTTCACTCAAATCTTCCTAGATAGGTGGGTGGTCATGGGTAATAAAGTTCTCATCATAGAGGAATACAAGCATTTAAAAAGACAACCAGGGGAGACAATACAAGACCTTTCAGCCAGGTTCAATAAAGTATACCATGCAATGCCTGTTAACATAAAGCCACCCCTCAGATGGGCTCTCTTGCACTACCCAAGTTCTTTTGACTCAGAGATGGTTTTCCAGATAAGAGAAAGAGATCCTTTGACCCTGGAGGAAATGCAAAGGATAGTAGTTGATGTGGAAGCCAACATACTAAAAAGAAGGGCAAAGCTAAGAATAATAGAGAAAGACAAAGCAAATCAAGAGAGACTAATATCTTCAGAGGTAAAGTTAGAAATGTTGATAGATACACTCAGCAAACTGATGCATCTGCTTGACAGGAAAAGAGAAAAACACAAATTTAAGTTTAATGCTGCTTATTCAAACCAACCTACACTTTTTCCTCGGGAAGAACACACTCAACCATTATAAGATAAGAGTAACAAACAAAATGTGCCTAATGAGCAAGTTGCAAATAAAAACATAGAGGTGTGCTCTAAAGAATCAATCAGCCATCTTGAAATCACAGAATCTGAAATAAAGGAAGAGTCAAAACCTTTAACATCTATACCCTTATGCTTTCATTCATTTCAGATTTTGAAAGGAAATTTGCATCCTGAAGATCTCTTAGAAGTTATCCAGGAAACCCATCCTCAAGTTAACTCTCACATAAATCAAGAAAAGTTGGTTGAGGATGAAATCAAATCTGAAATGGAAGAAGAATCGAAACCTTTAGGATCTCTACCCTTATGCTTTAATTCATTCCATATTTTGAAAGGAAATTTGCATCCTGAAGATCTCTTAGCAGTTATTCAGGAAACCCCTGCTCAAATTAACTCTCACATAAATCAAGAAAAGTTGGTTGAGGATGAAATCAAATTTGAAATGGAAGAAGAATCAAAAACTTTAGGATCTCTACCCTTATGCTTTGATTCATTCCAGATTTTGAAAGGAAATTTGCATCTTGAAGATCTCTTAGCAGCTATTCATGAAACCCATGCTCAAGTTAACTCTCACAAAGATGAAGAAAAGTTGGTTAAGGATGAAATAAATTAGGGAATGAAAGAGAACCCACAGGATCTCTCTAAAGGCACAAATGATGATTCATCATCTCTCTTAAGTGAATCCCAAAAACATATTCATCCTCTAAATTAGATTTCCCAAGAGAAAGAGGATTATTTTAGTTATATCCAAAGAAAGATAAAAACGCCTCCCTTTTTAACTAAAGAGGAGATAGATCAACTCATAAACATGCAGTCAGCCTCTATTTATTTTCCTCCTGATCTTAACTATCACATAGCAGAAAATGCATTTATAGATCAATTCAAATATAAACAATCTGATATTCCAATATGTATGGTTGGTGACATTAATTATATTGATGATTCTCCAAAGTTTGATCAATATGTTGATAATGATGATGCTTTCCAAATATAAGCTAATCTTGCAGAGTATTCAACACTTGGTTTTTGGGAGGAAGCTCAGTTTCATCAACTTGATAAAGGTAAACAACCAATCCATAGCAGCTATGACAGTGATGAGGAAAGCTTAGAAAATTTGGAAGCAAATGAAGGCTTGAAAATTGATGATCACAAGAAAGTTGCTGCTCTTCTTTCTTGAGAAGATTTTTTGCCAAAGAGTATCCCTACTCATCAACATGATGACCTTCACACAGTTTTCAGTCCACTTAATCAGAACACATCAGCTTGGAAAGAATACTACACTGCAATATATGATGAGTCTGACAGTTCAAGTGATCATGAGCAAGGGGAATAGTTTCTTTCCCAAGAGAGTCCCAAACATAGCCAAGTGAAAGAAGGAGTAGTCCTGAATGGAGCTTATGTCTCAAATCCTCTAGATCAGGTATTATTCCAAGATCCATTTGTTGTTTTCCTTGAGAAATATGAGGGAGGAGTGTGTTCTACCATGAACAGTTTGTTGCAAAGTGTGAGAAAAAACTTAAGCACTACTGTCCGAAAACAAGTGAGGTGGAAGTGGCCTTTTGATTTCTTTAGCATCATCAAAGAGCTGAACCAAGATCAACCATGCAATCATGTACTTGACTAGTTATATTGGAAAGAAGAGTTCACCAGATAAATCTCTATCATATATAGGTTAGATTAGAATAGATAGGCATGCAAAATAAACTCAGCCCCATGAGAATATTTCTTTCAGTTTTTTTTTCAGAAAAACAAAAAACACAAAACAACAAGAAAAGTAGAAAAAGAGGGCAGATTCTAAAGAAATGGTATAGCCCCATACCCAAAAAATAGTCATGCTAAAAGTGCGCAAGTCTAAATGCCACGACTAGTGGTTAAAAGATGTATTGTTCAGTTATATAGCCTAATCATAACTGAGCATGTTTTAAATTGATTGCTGATAAGTTAGTGAAAAAGAATGATAGTCAAAATATGAAAGCTTGACTTATCAAAGAAAGTAGATTAGGAAACAAATATGCTGGTTCCACATGCTCAAAACAGAACCAAAGAGAAAAATAGGGATGAAAAGAAAACTATGTATCCTAGCCCTGATTTTTCTAAATCTCATTTTGTACGAAAATAACATTTTTGTGCAGCTTGTCTTTATGCCACAAACACATGACAAATAAAACTGTCTAATCTTGATTTGATCATTTTTCAATTTCATGTTTTAGTCTAGCGAATGAAATCCTGTCAAACAACTTAATCTTGACAGTTGATCTAGTATAAGGTAGAGAAATAAAGGAGTTCATCAGTTTAATTTGAACTCCCGGAAGATATAAGTGTAGAAGTAGATAGTGTTTTCTCTTTCAAAAATATCATGTCAAGGGTTTGCTAGTCCAAGTGCACCCAAAGAAGAAAAAATGTTAGGCAAAGTAGTTGGGTAAGTAGAAATGAGGTTGATGTTAATCATGCTTTCAGTTTTTCAAAAGCACCATTTTCAAGAAAAGCATCAAGAGAAAGAAGAATCTCCACCAATGGATGAGGCACTGATCTTAACGAGCCAGAGATCTGCAATTTTGGACACCTCCTGAAAAGGAGCTGTCTTCCCCAAATGGAGCCACTGTTAGTCATCAGTATTTTTCACTTGTTTTGATGATTATATGCCTTGTCAAGGTTTTCTAGAAACCAATTTCAAACAGTCAATTCGTCCTCTAGAAAACCCCTCAGAGAAACTTTTTATCTTTTTTGCCCTCTTTTGCAGACTGTGATAGAAGTGGTCATCAGTTTTCAGTCCTGTCCTAGATCAGTAAACCTTACCCTATCCATAACTATCATAAGCCTTTTATCTCTGATATCCAAAATCCTCTATTTTCACACAGGTCTCTGTCAAAGCATAAGACAAGTTGTCTTTTTCCCCTCTAACTGTTTGAATGTCCATTTGATGACCTGAATATGTCTAAGAAACCCTTTATAAATTATGACAAAGTGTTTAGGTTTAGGCGATGGTGCTTAGGGTAAGTATCTTGAGAAAACTGTCTCTAGTCAAAAAACTCTATTTTTAATATCAATCAGCTATCCTTTCCTTAAATCTGGCAAAGAAAATCCATTGGTTATCCCTAGGTCTTGCACCATCAAGTTGTCATTATGTTTTGTTTCAGCAAAGCTCAGAAAGTCAACTCAAGAAGAAACAGAGTAAGAATGATACTATGTCCAAAAAGAAAGTGATCAAGTGAATTTCAAGGATTATCCTCATGATACAACAGAAAAGGTTTCCAATGATCAAGGCCATCTTATCAAGACATCTCTGTAGGGGTGCCAGGATGAATGGCATTAATCAAGTTTGAGAAAAGAAACATTTCAAGGAAAGGCTTCAAGCTAAAGTAGATTGATTGTTGGGAACCAAAGAAAATACAGAGTTTAGAGAGAAGAAAACCTACAGGATTCATCCTTGTAAATCACAGATACCAAAAAGTGTCAAAAGAATCATCCATCATGAAACAAAGTACAAAATTTGGGAAACTACTGCACCAAACACTCCATGTCAATTCAAAATGGTGTTTTCCTGCTCTTCCCAAACGTCTGGGTACAACTTTGAAAAGCAGCTTTATGAGGCTAGGTATGGCAGATTTCTGGCAAGAGGATCTCCAAGCAGTCTAGGCATCAAAGTGAAAAGCATAAAAAGGATCAGTTGCCTTTTTTTATACCCCTGTAGTCTAGACCCTAAATCATCAAAGGCACTATCATCACAAAAGGAGCTAAAGTTACTGCAAAGGAGAGGTTACACCTAAGAGAGAAAAAGCAAATAGGTTGGATTTTGAAATCCATTACCTGTTCATGAGCTTCATAGTAAATTTCTATAAAGAACATGTCTCATAAGCAGGTTGGATAAAGGATAAACAAGTTTGAAGTGCCTCCTTCAGTGATAAGCAGAGGGCACATACCTTTTTATAAGTACCTCCTTCAATGATAAGCAGAGGGCACAATTTATAGTTTGAAAAAAGGGAGATTTGTCTTCATACAAAAAATTGAATATTATTTTGTTTTTTGCCAAACAATGTTTAGATAAACCACTGTAGGAAATGTTTCAATCTTTTCACCAAAATTGAATGAATTTGCAAAAAGGGCATCAAAGAGAAAAGCAGGTACGTCCTTCAATGATAAGTAGAGGGTGGAGGGCTTTCAAAATGATTTTACTGTTTGGAAAAATCTGGTTAAAAATACCCCAAAAACCTTATTCATTGCCATTTCATCTTCAGCAAAAAATCAGGAAAGCGTTTGACTTTTTGAAGACAAGCCATATGTCCCGCCCAAGGCTAGTTTTTCTTCAAACTGGGTTTTTGACCAAAAAGAGATGAAATTGAAAAAATTGAGAGAGGATTTGGTAAATAATAGGCTCAAGAACAAAAACCTCCTTCATTTTTTACATAGGTATCATGGTTTGGGAGAAATGTCAAAACTACAGGTGTCACGGGAAAATTTCTGCACGACTGGAAACAACATTCACCATTTTTGACCAATGTTGGGACAGTCAGTTTTTAGACATCCAAATGAACACCAAATGAAAAAAATCAAGTATATTTGGAAATTAAACATCCGTATATTTCCAACGAGCCATCCCGGACCCAATTCCGACACCGGGAAGGCTTCCAAAAACGTGCTGCAAAAAGACCTTTTGTGAAGCTACGCACCTTTAGGTGTGCCTCTGCCCGCGTGCAAAAAAATGCAGATGCTACGTGCCTGTAGCAGCCCACAGTGTAATTTTACACTGGGCAATATGTGTTTAGCAAGCGGCCCAGTGTGCAGACGCTGCCCGGGCGCCCATCACTACCCGGGCGTGCAGACGCTACGCTCCTGAGCGAAAAAGCGTAGCACCTGCAAATTTACATAGAAAAAGGCCAAAATTGCCATTTCTCGCTCATAATCGAGTCTTTATCACTCTTAAGATGATTTTTAAGGTATTCCTCATGGATTTATGACTTTTTCCCCAATTTTTAAAGTTTTGGAAAGGCCTTTCAAGGATAATAATAGTGAAAGAGGCAGCCCATAGAGAGGCAATGAAGATAATAAAAGAGCAGAAGAAAAAAGTGAAGAAGGTAGCTATGAAAAAAACAGTGAAGATGGTGTCAACTTACATGAAAAATATGAAAACAGTGAGTATGAAAGAGGCAGCCCACAAGATAAGGAAACCAAAAACAGTGACAGTGAAAGAAGCAGCAAATTGGGTAATGAAGAAGGCAACAATCTAAAGGATCAAACTGAAAATGAGCTATTGTTAACTCCTCCTCTCACTTCTCCTCAACACAGTCAAGAACATGTGATTACTGCTTCTCCAAGGCAAGGGGCCATGCTTCCTTCGTCAAAAGTGGCAAAGGCTAAAAACACCAAAACAACAAAGAAGAAAACCACTCAGACAGTGACTAGCAATATCACTAGGGCAGTAAGGAGTAGAGGAAAATTGCCAAAGAAGAGAAATGTAGAATTTCCCAAGAAAACCAGAGGAAAGAAAATCATTAAAGGCAAGGGAAAAGAGAAGATTGAACAGCAAGAGAGTAGCCATGAGCATGAGAAGGAATTTGACATAATACAATTAGACAGTGATGCTGAAGATGATGAGGCCCGAATTCTTAGATATCTTTTGCAAAACCGGGAGGCTCAGATTAAAGACTTGGAAAATGACCTAGAAAGGTCAAAAGACCTTATCCACTTTTTGCAAATTCAAAACAGAAAGATGAGTGGAAAAATGGCTATTTATGAAGCCCAGGCAATCAGATATAAAAGAGAAGTGCAAAATTCACAAGAAAAACTTGAAGAATACATGGGTGAGTATGCGGATAATGACGAAGACAAAGAACCAACAAGAAAGAGGCCTAGGACCATTGGTCTTAGAAAAGCATTGGAAAAGCAAAAAGAAGAGGAATCAGCCCGTGCACAACAATACCCTCTTACAGAGCTACCTGCTCTAGAAATTGAGAATGATAAAGAGTCTTGGCTTGAGAGGGAAAATCAGCATTTGGAAACCAAATTGGAGAAATCTAACAAGGATTTGGGCCTACAAAGGAGAATGGCCAAGCACTACAAGAAATTGAATCAGTTTGCCCGAAGGAAACTCAAAGCTGCCCAAAGGAGGCGCCCAGCGGAAAAATGTGGAAAAGGCCAATCCTGGCTTGGAATTCTTGCTCAAGCTTCATTACATGTTTCTAAAAACCCTTAAGGGGTTTACTCATCAAAATTTGGCAATTTTGGACACATTCTTGTTTTTTGTGAATTTTAGGCCTAAAAGCATAAAATCATGGGTGCCTTAAATTTTTCTCGGAGCATCCTCAGGTGAAGAAATTTATATTTTTGGATTCCTTGACATCAGCGGAACATGCTCAGAAATTTTCAAATCAAATGAAGCTATTTTGGTCCCTCAAAAAGGCCAAAAATAGCCATTTTTTACCTTTCTGCCCCTAATATCAGCAGGTGCTACACTCCTGGATTTTTTCACTGTTTCTACTTTTTTACTAACTTCCATGCAACATATTAGAAAAAATCAAGTATTTTTGGAAGGTAGACATCCGTAGCTTTCCAACGAGCCATCACGGGACTCATTTTGACATCGGGAAGTCTACCAGAACTGCACTGCAAAACAGACTTTGTTTTGGTGCTACGCTCTTGTAGATTTTGCTGAAAAGCAGTTTTCTGAGTGATGACTGGGCCAAATGTGCGTTAAGAAAGTTTATCTTATGTGTTAGGCCTTAAAAGTGATTCTTTTTATTATTATTTTGGCCTGAAAAGATATTTTTGAAGGATATTCTGTGCCTTTGACCTTGTTAGGCCTCAAGGACAGTTTTAGATATTTATTTTTGGCCAATGGCCTTCTAGTTGCTCTAGGTGGGTTTCGTCCTCTTTGGCTTATAAACAAAGATGATTCATTGTAAAAAAGAGGTAGAAATTGATATATTTAGAGCAATACATAGCATTATGAGCTTGGAAGAAATACTTGTTTTATGAGGTGGATGATGTCTTGCTTGGCTTGATGGTGGAGGAGCATTGTGTGCAGGATTCCATGGCTTGGTGAATGGTGATGTTTCTCTGATTTGTTTATGTTTCTTGTTTTCATTGATGTTCCATACTTCTTATTTGTTTTAGATCAGAAAAGTATATGTTGAGACATGCTCATGGAAGCACCTCAAACATCCTACTTATTGCAACTTTGATGTTTTCCTCTTCTTGATCATTTCTAAAGGATTCTTAACTGCCCCTTAGGTCCATCAAGAAATTGTTATTTGTTTCATTTATGTTCAGTATTTTTTTTTATCTTGTATGATTTAAGGTACGTCCTGCTTACTTTTAGTTTCTCAAAACTCCATTTCTGAAATATTTTCTATGAAATATTGGTTGTTTTAGTTAAGTCAAAGAGGTCTCGTTCGATCTTGCCCTTTGTCCATGCTTGCAAACTTATTTTAGAGTTCCCGATAGCTCAAGATATGCTGTTTAGGAGTTCCTTCTTCATAGATTGAGTTGTTTGTTTATCTTATTTGTTTTCCCAAATAGCTGAAGGTGATTTTCTAGAGTTAGGAGTTCTTATGCTTCTATGTATCGCCAGATTGTTTATCTTTCATATGTATCAGTTTGAGTTTTATTCATAGAGATCAATGGTTTTCCCTACCTCATGAATACCTACTTTAAAACTATATATGTTTAAGATCTCTTTGTCTTTCACAAACTTAATGTTCATTTCACTTCACCTTCACCCAAAGAATCCATTTACCTTGACCAAAGTGGCCCTGCAGTATACCTTGTTCATCATTGAGACAGCCTTGACTTTATCTGACCCTATAGCCCTGTTGATTTGATGAACTCTCTTTCTATTTGTCCTTTTTTATTAGTTTATCTCAAAAAACCCAAAACAAACCAAAACATACTTAACAACTAGCTTAAAATCAAACACACAAAGTGAACAAGTTCACATCCTTCGCACAATAGAGAGAGCCCTCTCTGAGTCCAGGAAGGCTAGGTCCTAGGACTCCAAAGCTTGGTCTGATGTTACCTTGTCATTTGGTTTACCAATCTGCCAAATTACGGGACACTAACATCACACATGATAGCAAAGCTGATGCAGAAATATGGGTTCAAGCATAGGGTGACATCTCCATACCACCCCCAGGCGAATGGACAAGTGGAAAGAACAAACAAGACATTGAAAAATATCTTGACAAAAACTTTGGCATACCATCGTCAGAATTGGGCTCAAAAGCTGCCTGAAGCTCTCTAGGCATACAGAACAACATGGTGGAACACAACTAGGTTTTCACCATTTGAGTTGGTTTATGGGAATCCCTGTTATTTCCAATAGAATTTGAAATCAGTACGCTCATAATGGCTCTTGAAGTTGGTTTGGACCTGTCAGATGCCCAGAAGCATCGACTGCCTAGCTTAATGAACTGGATGAAATCCGTTCAATGTCTGTCCAGAGGACTACTACTGTTCAGCAAAAAAGGATGAAATGGCACGATAAGTTTATAAAAAACGTGTTTCATAGGGGATACTGGGCATTACTTTATGACTCCCGTTTTAAGGATTTTAAAGGAAAGCTTTGTACTCGCTGGATGGGACCTTACGAGGGGGACACTATATTTGATAATGGAACAGTCAGGCTAGTCAAAATTCATGATACACATGCTTCATTCATAGCAAATGGACATCGCCTGAGATTATACCATCGCCCAGCCTCTAAGGACGCTTTCATCAAACATCTCTCCAAGAAATCTGGTTTGAAGGTTATCAACGCAGAGAAATCTTCCTCTACATCCTCACTATATATAATAAATACATTTTGTTGTCTTTTTGCAGGAGTTACTACTAAGGATTAATGTTTTAAAGTTCAATTTTTTTTCTAAGTATCGATGCTGTTACTCCTTGGATGCAACTACTCATAATGTTGTTACTCGGTTGCTGCTACTCATGATGCTGTTACTTGGTTGCTGCTACTCAAGATGTTGTTACTCGATTGCTGCTACTCATGTTGTTGTTACTCCTTGATTGCTGCTACTCGATGCTATTACTCCTTGGTTGCTGCTATTCATGATGTTGTTACTCTAGATGCTGCTATTCGCACTACTGTTACTCCAGATGCTAGTACTCCGGATGTTGCTACTCGTCATTTTGTTACTCTGGGTGCTGCTACTCACACTGCTGTTACTCTAGATGATGTTACCTCGGATGCTGCTACTCGCACTGCTATTACTCCATGTAGAAATTATATGCACTAAGCATGCATATGTCCTAGATCCACCTAATCTCACACTATGTAACTTTATGCAAGACACTGAATCTATTCCACTTTTTAATCTTTTGCGGAAAATTTAATCGTACACACATGTAAAGCATAAATAAAAACAATCGCACATAACACAATTTTTAACCTGGAAAGCCTGAAGCTGAAAACCCAAACTATATATTATGTATAATGGAATCATATGACAATTCTCATACAAAGCTTATCAAGCTCTCAGTACTGTACAATCGTCATACACTAATCAGGAACAATGTTGAAAATCCATTCACCGATCTTGCCCTCCTACTAGCCTGCCTCCACTGCGCAATCCCCGCTGAAGAATAGCTCTGAATGAATTCGAATTACCCTTGCCTTGACAGCGCAATCCTAATTGACAACTCCAATGTGTGTGTGATGCAATCAGTGCATCACTATAGTCACAACAAATAGTCTATCTTGCCCTTTCACCTACCTCTCCACTGGGTCTTCACTGAAACTGCCATGCACTGTAGTTAACTGCTGTATTGTTTAGTTGATTAATGAGTTATTATTTGTGAATCAATTAACTAATTAATTCACTCCAATCTCACTAGTGTATCAATCAAGTGGACTAGATACAACTAGCTCAACTGAGTCTAATTGAGTTAAACTAAATACAACTCCATAACTACTTCTTCCAACTGTGTCATAACTATGCCACTTGAGTTCTAACTGAGTCCTCCATGCATTAGCTCTAGTAAACCCTTGGGAATTGCATAATTCCCTCAGTCCACTGATGTTCCACATCTGTGCATTGAAACAAAGTGCTCCAAGAGAATAAGTTGCTATTTAGTGTCTTATTATTATTAAGAGCTAATAATAATGCGTAATTCCCTCAGTCCACTGATGTTCCACATCTGTGCATTGAAACAAAGTGCTCCAAGAGAATAAGTTGCTGTTTAGTGTCTGATTATTGTTAAGAGCTAATAATAATCGACATGCATCTATTTTTAGATCAACGATCTATAAATAGACTTCGCCACAAATAGCATCTTGCAACTTCTGAAATATGATCATCATGTCTAAAAATAGACTTGCGCCAAAAATAGCCTACGGGCCCACTTAGTGAAGGCGACTCTTTTTGTTAGAAAATTATATATTATGGAGCAATGCAACACATAAAATATGCGAAAAATACAAGCACACAAAACACATAAAACCAGAGAGACACAGATATACGTGGTTCACCCAGTTTGGGCTACGTCCACCCCGAACAGCCAGTCCTTCCTTTCTATTATCCAACAAAAATTGAAGAGACAAAACCTACAGCAGATACATTGTAATATCCTCTGTTCTCTCTCATAGTCTCCCTATCTGTTTCTCGCTCTGATAATACACACATAATACACAGCTGCAATACAATACCCTCATATATACAAGGGGGTTGCCTTCTAGGGAAAAAAACCATAAACTAAACATAACTTCTATCGTCAGATCATCCGCCTATGAACAACCTAGATTGACTAGAAATTAATATACTTTTACAAGGCAATTTTACATCTATTTTTAGCTTCGGGGGTGCTGCCCCCAAAACCCCCCGCTAGGGGGGCCCAAAGTGTTGCCTCCCCCCCCGGACCTTTTGGGCATAGTTGGGATTAATAATTTTGCATAGTATTGCCGCCCCTTTTAAGGTACAGGGGTCCAATGCTGTGATACAAAGTAAACAAGATAATCAGGCTCCACAACCAACAATTATTGTTAGGTAAACTTGACTCGGGATAGAGTCAAAGTTGAATAGGGTAAATAGTAGTGGTTTTGGGGCACATGGTTTTGTGTACCCATGGTTTTCGACCCATGGTATTGCATGTAATGGAGGCTATAAAAGGCAGGAAATACTTCATTGTAATGTAGGCCTGGAGGTGAGCGGTGAAGGCTCACTTGGCCGGATTGGTCAAGGTTTTGGCCAATGTTTAATGAAATTTCATTGGTTGGGTTTTTCCCCAGATTTGGGGTTTTCCCGGTTAAACATTGTGTTTATGTTTATGTGATTTGTTGTTGGGTTTTGTATGTGTATTATTCTCTTGGTAAATGTTTTATTTAGGAATTACTGCAGAAATAAAACTTGACTCAGGATAGAGTCAAAGTTGAATAGGTTAAATAGTAGTGGTTTTGGGGCACATGGTTTTGTGTACCCATGGTTTTTGACCCATGGTATTGCATGTAATGGAGCCTATAAAAGGCAGGAAAGACTTCATTGTAATGTAGGCCTGGAGGTGAGTGGTGAAGGCTCACTTGGCTGGATTGATCAGGGTTTTGGCCAATGTTTAATGAAATTTCATTGGTTGGGTTTTCCCCTGAATTTGGAGTTTTCCCTGTTAAACATTATGTTTATGTTTATGTGATTTGTTGCTGGGTTTTGTATGTGTATTATTCTCTCGGTAAATATTTTATTTCTGCAGTAATTCCTAAATAAAACATCTACCAAGAGAATAATACACATACAAAACCCAAAAACAAATCACATAAACATAAACACAATGTTTAACCGGGAAAACCCAAAATCTGGGGAAAAACCCAACCAATGAAATTTCATTAAACATTGGCCAAAACCTTGACCAATCCGGCCAAGTGAACCTTCACCGCTCACCTCCAGGCCTACATTACAATGAAGTCTTTCCTACCTTTTATATGCTCTATTACATGCAATACCATGGGTCGAAAACCATGGGTGCACAATACCATGTGCCCCAAAACCACTACTATTTACCCTAGTCAACTTTGACTCTATCCCGAGTCAAGTTTACCTAACACTTTTCACTAAGCTCATCATCTTGTTGAATCTCAACACTCCAAATGCTGCTACTAGCACTACTATTACTCCAGATGCTGCTACTATCACTGCTGTTACTCCAGACGCTATTACTCCAGACGTTGCTACTCGCATTACTGTTACTCCATCCGCATCAT
Organism: Pinus albicaulis; assembly: GCA_034641835.2. Lineage (NCBI taxonomy): Eukaryota > Viridiplantae > Streptophyta > Pinopsida > Pinales > Pinaceae > Pinus > Pinus albicaulis. The sequence continues at coordinate 32,872 of JAXQQM020059781.1, forward strand.
TACTGCGCCATCATTCTACCAACCTTCACTTCCTCCAGGTAGGCCGCCAGGTACGTCTCCACTTGAATTTTATGGATTTAATTAAATATTCCATGCCAAGACATTAATGCCGCAGGTGACAACTTTTAAGTTGGGGGGGTGCCATCATCACTAAACGACGACGTAATGATGATTCCAAAAGCCATTATTACAACTTCGTGTGATGGTACACCCCACGGTCCTTCCGTATAATCATTAAATATGCTTTGGGATATGCAATACACATATGATATGGGTCGATCATTCCTTTCCACCTCATACAAATTAATGACTATTCCATTCATCGCACTTACCATACTTTTTCATGATTTTTCCCATTTCCCAAGAATTACCATCCGTATTTATCGTTATTACTCCTCATTTTTCACCATGCTGTTTTTTCCAAATTTGGTACCCACCACTTTTTTCAACGATCTACTATTCCAAAGTGTTGTTACAGTCTCCACAGGATGGGCAGATTGGCTGTGTGGCATGAACCTAAAAATACAGTCTTAGTCCGCAGCAATCCAGATATGTAGCAAGTTTTTGTCAATGCAGGATGGGATACCTACTTCGATAGATTGCAGGGGTTTGACAGGGGAATCACAATGGATTTTGCACTTAATTTGGATGAGAATCACTTGTGGGTTAGAGGATTGGAAATTCCTATCACAGAAGAAGTAATTGCGGAAGTTAGCGGCTGAGACAGCAAGGGAAGTAGTGGTTTGCTCAGAGAATTCCTCTCCCAAAGTTTCCCGAACTATTTTTGCAGGCCGAAGAAAGCATCGTTCAATTGGGTAGAGGATATGAGTGCAAGTATCTACCATATCCATGGAACAAAGTAGCATGTTTTCTAATGAAATACATAACTTGCGAGGGATGGGCCACAACTCTGTTCAAAAATCATTTTAAAATCTTAGCTCACCTTTGATTTCCGCAGGCCCAGGTGCATTCCTTAAATATGCCCTTCTTTCGATTAAAACAATTACATCATATGGCACATCCTGCTTGACATTCGCCCCATATGCCAATAGTTCTCTCCAATCATGGATTGGTTCACTTACTAGTCATGCATGCAATAGTTTGATTTTGAGTTTCTTGGGAAGAACTCTACGAGTCATCGGAAGAAGAGATAGCAGCTGTCATTGCTACTAGGAGGAAGAACCAATATCTCTAGCTAGTTTAGTAGAAGAAGAGCAGTCAGAAGAAATGGAAATAGACCAGGAAGAATTGGAAGAGATGGAGATGGAGGTTGATCAGGAAGAATCGGAAGAAATGGGAATGGAGGAGACAATTGGTGATACAGTCGAGGCTGTCACACAAGAACCAGCCTCACCTAAAGAACCTACAGATGAAGGAATTATGAATATGTTGCATGAATTTGAGACTATCTTACAGTTATCAAATTTCATTAATGAAGAACAGGAAGGAGGAACATCAGACAGAGGGATGGCAAGTCATACTGTTTCGCAAGAAACAACATCACCTGCCCAAGCATATATAAATATTGAAATAAGCGGGGGTGTTACACAAGAACCACCCCCGATTTAGCCAAAACAAGGAGACAGAGAAGAATTAATCTGAGAAGTCGACACTGTTCCACAAGAACTAGTGTCGACCACAGAAGAGGAAGCAATGCATGAAGAACACGAAGACAAAGGAGAAATGACCCGCGAAGTCGACACTGTCCCACAAGAACCAGTATCGACCATAGGTGAGGAAGTAATGCATGAAGGACATGAGGAAAGAAAGGAAACGATATTTAGAATCAACATTGTTCCACTGAACCAACATCTACCCCTACTGAAGTAGCAGTGCATGAAAGTTTGGCCCAAATTGGAAACAAGGATGACGAAGCTATTCCCCATTCACCTTTTCAGTCTATGATGCCTAGAGAGGTGAGGGGGTTTCGCTTGTCCAAATGATTAATGGAAGAAATATATATTCCACTAGTGCTGAAGTCCGTTGAGCCAGGGAAGGACATGGCCAATATCGGCCCAGTAATTGCTGAATCTCAATAGGAGCACCCAGAGGCTCACAAGGGAGACATAATTGCTGTGGAAACATCGGAACATCAGATGGTTGATGGAAGTGTTGAACAAGCAACATAATTCCCTGAGGTAAATGAAGAAGAGAACACTCCTGAAGACAGGGAGCCTAGCCAGAAAGACCTATCAGTAAAACCAGTTGATGACATCGACAACATTCCACCGCCTCCTGAACCTGTTACAGGCCTAGGAGATGAATTTATTGTCAAACAAGAATGTATTGAACAATGTGAGAAAATGAGATTACCTCTCAAGAAAAGGTATCAGCTTCAGTGCAATGAAACCATGCGATTGAAAAAGGAAGTTCAGGAGCTAGAGAGGCAAGTTTCCCGGTTGAAGAAGAAGGTAAAAGTTTATAAGTGGAAGGTAGTAAAACCAAAAGTTGAGGTCTCCTCTGTAGCTACACAGACTGGTCTGATCAAACAACTATTTGAGGGTCGGGAATTCTTCCTGGCTACTGAAATCCAGAGATGGAAGTCCACTACGAATGGACATAAGAAGGAGACAATGCGGGTTCGAGAGCAGGTTGCTGGTATCGTTACAGGGTACATAGACCAGTTGGATAAAGCACGATAGAGGAAAGAAAAACAAAAGGCCAAGATAGAAGAGTTGGAGGAACAAGTGCAGTTGCTGCAATCAGATAAGGAGAAGATGTTTTCCTTGGTGCAGCAGGTAATGGCCTGTAGACCTCCTGCACATAGCTATGCCTTATTCCTTCATGAACAATTTCTTTTCTTTTGTCTTGAGAGTATGTATAAATAAATTTGTCACGAGATTGAGGATCCCATCCAATTTCTTCGTATCTTGAAAATTCATGATATCATAGGACAACACTTAATGTGTGAAATCTACATGAATGGTTACTTCTTAAGGCATGATCAGGCCTTCAACCCCGTTCCATTCGTGGGGGATATTCATTTAAGATCCTTCGCCTCCTACACTATCAATTAGATTAAATGGAGAAAGGCCTATGATACGTTTGAAGAAAACCAAGTCACAAAGCCACTAATGATGAGGAGGGAGCATGTCCAGGCAGAAAATATTTATAACAAGCATTTTACCTTTTTACAGATTGAGGGGCGTAGAGGACACATGTTGACAACCTAGAAATGGTGTGATGACCTCTGTTTCAAACAGATAATAACTTTCTGGAAGGAAGCGCTGGACAGTTGTCAAAGGAGGTGGATGTTGTCATCTTCAACCGTCAGAGGTCGAGAACCTTTTGGAGCACCTAACTTTGCACGGGCACTAGAAAGGGTGCCCCATTTTGTAGCATGCATTCAAACTTGTGGGGTCAGGTGGATGGGGTTGATGTTTCAGTTTCCCCTTATTTGGTTTCCAGTCAAGCAATATACTCCTGCATACAACGTCGACCCAGACTAGTTGAAGGATGTTGTTATGACGGAAGGTTATAAATCCCCTGGGACAGAGATGGATGAGGAATATGACCTCACACAGCTTCATACCAGCCACAGTCAGTCCAACCCAGATCTAAGGAGACGACGAGCTGCATGAGGACATGCAGATAGACTAGTTGGGGGGAGATGTTGGGTACCAAATCTCTATACTTTTCTCTCCCATTTTCGCCCACCTTTCTATCTCTTTGCATCATTAATTATTCTAAAACACATGAGGTAAACCCCTTCCCACTATCTTACATGGAATATTTGATTAATGAAGTAATAGTCATGGAGGTTTTACCTTTGCAAGCATTAACTCCATTATTTTTACATATTTGGTAAAAGTAAAGGGATTACAGCTGCGAGCCACGGAGCAAATCCTAATTTCCAGCATTATCTCAACCTGCTGCAACAATGCAATAGACTCTGTGTTACCCCAATTCTATTTCAGGATTTTCATGGTTTCCTTTTGGAAACTAGGTTGTTGTTGTAACAAATGTATAATTGTAAATATTTAGTTGTTAGAGGAAATCTACGATTTCCTGAACATTGTATAAAGAGGGCCTTCAGGCTGTGAATTGGGGTTAAGCAAGAAGAGACAGATTTTGTAACAAAAGCGTTTTTCAATTAATTGAATGCATAGTGTTTTGCTATCCCACTTGTAAGATGTGAGTTTTCTGCAACCCTGATCAGAGAGTTGGGCCCACTTTTCTGATCAGGTGCTGCGTTATCTTTCTTTCGTTAATTTCATATTTCGGTTTGATTTTGTAACTGCTGTTCCAGTGTAATTTTGTAATTGCTGTGAATACCTTTTTAATTTTTCAATCATTATTAATTGTTGTTATAGTAGTTGATTGTTTTCCATTAATTAAAGCTTGTGATTCAATAGCAGATTATGTCATTTCTCTTGCATACACTGTGCGCGTTAGTATTGAAATAACTAACGCACCCTGGTTGATAATTTAAGTGGAAAAAGGGTTTGAATATTGTTCACATCTGGACACCAACAATAGCTACATGCCTCTAAAATATGTTACAATGAGCCTCAAGGGCCTTTTTATTATTGAAAAAAAATACCCTAAACAACCAAAACCCTAACCCAAAGAGATGTAACACCAAGAGTTTGTGGGCTTTGTTGGGGTTAGTTGGACAACCAACTTCCCGTTGTCGTAACTTGGTCATATTATCCCTGTTTGGTGCGTATGATGCCTTGTTGGAAAGATCTCTCCGAGTACTACATGATTTTTCATAGGCCCATAGCCATCCTATCGCTATGGGCCTATTGTGGACCTCAAAAAAATTTCGTTTAGGGGGTCAAAATTGCTCCAGAAGCTCAGGACCCGAGAACTGCTAAAAATATTAAATGCTGCTACAAACAAGGAAACTCATGAAACCATCTAGGTGGAAGAGGTTGGTGGCCAGAAATATATACTTGGATCAGTCCTCCCCCCTTAGGAAGAAATGGTCCCCATTGCGTTCAAAGCGTCCATGAGGTGGGGAAATTTTTGTTGAACCTAGTCCTTGGCGAACCACTTTCCCTAGTGAAGGATTTGGCTTTCTTTGAGCACTCAATATAGTTGGATCCTATGTTGACGAGTGTTCTTAATATATGTGTCCATGATGCAATCAGTTGCAGCATGTTTCATGCAATCTAGATTTAAATCTGTTGGTGTGAGTTGTTCTGTAATGTTGGATGTGTCTAGTAATGGTGGAAAGTATGGCCAAAGGTGATCCACGTTGAACATTGGGTGGAGGCCAAGGAATGGTGGAATGCTAAGCTTGAATTAGTTTTACCCTATAGCCTTCGTGATGGTGTACGACCCATATCGAAGTGGTTCAATATTTCGGTGGGGCCCATAGAGGCGCTCATTCTGCTAATGTAGCCAAACTTTGTCACCCACCTGGAACTTGTGTGGTACCTGATGTTGATCACGTTTCTACTTATACTTAGCATTGGATCTTGTTGTGCTATACAACAACCCCCATTTAGCCTTACTAAATGGGGACCCTTTAAAAATAAATAGGAAATTTATTTTGTTTAATTTTTAGCTTAAGTAAAAAAACTTTAGGATATAAAGTTTCTTTTTCTTTTCTGCTTTCATTCCTTAGTGCGCATTGTAATTCTCATAGCTTACAAGATTAAGCGACTTAAAATCTATTACATCATGCGGGCTGCAATATGTGCTAAAGCCTTCCCAAAGTCATATTAAAATCTTATTGCAAACGCTTTAAACACTGCTATAAACCAAAATCACATCTTGCCTCATTAAACGATCAAATTTTAAACAATTTGGTAAGAATTGCGATTAAACAAACCCACGAACCAATAAAGAAATAAACATAAAACTCCAAAGTTTGATGGAGTGCAACGACATGATTTCTTAAAGTGCATTTCACATTTCACAGGATATAACTAAAAGCAAGTTTAAATACCGCATAAAAATTGCAATGTGCGATTTGCGCAGATTGCATTTCGTGAGATTTATGGGTAACATAACAAATGGAAATATTTATAAGTTGCGATATGCGATGAATGTTAGTTAAATTCTCAAGAATGTGAAATGATTCATGTAAAATAAAACTAATTATGAGATCTAACGTCCTAAATTGATCGATAGACATTTCACGTGAAGGTGTGTAAGAGATTTAATTTAAAAGATTATTGGTGATTAACAACATTTAATAGGAGTAAGGTTTTGATAGATTCATATCTATTTCGAGCATATTGAAATGATTGAACGCTGGATTTCTTTTAATTCTATCCACCTTTCTGTTCTCTATATTTCTAATATTTTCTCTGTTCTCTTTAAATCAGGAAACCAATTAACAGAGCAAGGAAAATAGAAATGAGTGAGAAAGGCAAAGAAATTTCCCAAGCGTCATCTACCGAAGACTCAGATATGTCTCCCCTATTCTCAGACACCACCTGCAACAATGATTGTGGAAATTCTTCATGGGAGGCAATGTATAAGTTTTTCGAGGATGAAAAGCCAAGGGTAATAGACAGAGTTTATACAGCAGGCGCGTCATTTCCTTCAAACCCGACCTATTTTGGTGTTGCATGCTCATTCATCCATAAGGTAGAATCAAGGCCAAAGATTCTCCCCTATACAGATATGTTTAAGTGGGTAATTTACCACTTGAACATAGAATATAGAACATTCAAAGATTCAAAAGGCGAGAATATCGGTTCATTCAAGGAAGAAGATTTAAGGATAATGTACCACTTACCCGTCCCACAACAGAACTATGACAAAGCTTTTCTGCAAAGATTTAGATCAAAACATCCAGACCTGATGAAAGTCATAAAGGAATGGAAGGAAGACCAAGGCAAGCTTAAGAGAGATAAACTCGGTATGTACCCAATGGAAAAAATTCCTTCCCCTTATTGTTATGTTGTTAGTATGTTGTGTAGATTATATGAAAAACCTGATAGCACTAGGTTTTTTGTAGATTGGGTCCCATTAATTGACGCAATCGTCAATTCCTTAATTATGAATTGGGAAAATATCCTATCAGATAATTTATCCATAAAAATTATGGATTATAGGAGTAAAAGAAGTGTTTCAGCTAGAGAAATACCCCCTTTTACATGAGTGCCTATGTCATGGACTCAATTTACTTTTCTTCTAGTTTTCCTACCATGGGATGGAAATGGACGGTCCAAGACCCTACTCCAATCCAAATTTACCACAGAGCCCTCTGGGAATCTGAATTCCATTTTCATTTTTACAAAATTTGCCATAGAGTCATGTTGCCTATGCACCAAATTATATTCAATGAGAAATCCCCTAGGGTTTCCAATGGGGCCAGTATAAACATTTTTCCCGTTGCTAGATGGTTTGCAGAGGAAAGTTTCACACATGTCAGAGTGTTTGGGAGTTATGCTTCTCCTCATGTCCTACCATATTATGTTCCTGGCAAATCACTTGCTATAGAGATTGCCTACCAGCTTGTTGTAAATGGTATTTCAAAACAACTTAAAGATGCTAAGAAGGTCGTTTGGCATAATTTTCCTTTACTGTGCGGTACTTTTGCACTTTTTGATATTGGTCATGCCTACAAGGTGTTAGCCACCTATAAAAATTTTGTCATACTAAATGGTGGCTAAATCTTTTTAAGCCTTCAAGAGATAGTTTCCTTTGAAAACTTATCATCCTTTGAAGTCTTATGATGATAATTACCCTTTGAGTTAATCTTCACTGCTGTTTCACTATTAATCCTAAAGAACCTGCTGTTTACTCAAAGAAAACTGCTTAAGAGGCTCTATCCTTCATCATTTCCCTTCTCCAGTTTCACTCTTTTTTCCTTCACAAAAATCCTCCATAAACCCTCATTTTAACCTCTAAATCATTCTAACCCTCTTTAAACCTCATATCTTACCTTTATCTTGTTTAAAAACCCTTTCTTCCCTCTATTGGAACCCTTACTTGGCCTTGAAAAATCCTTATTTTGGCCTAAAAAGCAGTCTTCTGCACTCTATAGGTATTAAGCCCCCGAGAACTTATATCCTTCAGCCCCTTTCCTTATGTGACTCGGAGTCGCAATCGAGCGCTAAGCCTCATCTCTCCATCACAATAAAAAATTGCAAAATTCCCTTTATCCTTTCCCTTTTTCCTCCTCCGATGCCGATCCCCCGATTTAATCTTAGCCGTCAAATCCACAAGAACCGACGGCTAAGATCTCATCGCGCTCCACCCATAACCCTTCGCCATTGCCCCTCTGATTGAGTCTTGACCATCGATCTAACTCCCAGATCCGACAGACAACGCTCTGTTGCATCGCGCAAATCTCAAGTTCCATCCCCTTTTCTCCTCCGATTTGCAATCCCCGATTCAAATTGTTAGAAAATTATATATTATGGAGCAATGAAACACATAAAATATCCAAAAAATACAAGCACACAAAACACATAAAACCAGAGAGACACAGATATACGTGGTTCAACCAGTTTGGGCTACGTCCACCCCGAACAACCAGTCCTTCCTTTCTATTATCCAGCAAAAATTGAAGAGACAAAACCTACAACAAATCCGTTGTAATATCCTCTGTTCTCTCTCACAATCTCCCTATCTATTTCTCGCTCTGAGAATACACACATAATACATAGTCGCAATAAAATACCCTCATATATACAAGGGGGTTGCCTTCTAGGGGCAAAAAACCCTAAACTAAACATAACTTCTACCGTCAGATCATGCGCCTATGATTAGCCCAGATTGACTAGAAATTACTATACTTTTACAAGGATTTTTGTTGACTGTTAGCTTCTGTTTGCGGTCTCTAAAATCCCCCACAGTAAAGGGTCTGAAGTACCTGCCACCGGGACTCCCACTTAGCCGATTAATGTGATGCTTCGCCGCCTTTAAGGTACAGGGTCCAATGTTGTGATAGCAATAAGAGACCAGGCTCCCACACCCAACAATCTCCCACTTGGAGACTGACAGAGGCAACTCCACCAATGCTCTATTTCTCTGACAGAAAGGAAGGACCGGTCAGTTCTGGGGTGGATCGAGCCCCAACCGGGTGAACCACGTATATCCGTGTTCTCCGGGTTTTATGTGTTTGTGTGTTTGTATTTTCCATATTTTTATGTTGCATTGCTCCATAATATATATAATTTTCACAATGTGTAATCGAGCCACAAGAGCATACTATAAATCCTGCAGAAAGAAGGGTTCCTAGTTTGAGTGAGAGCAATGGCAGAAGATGGTAAGTTTAGGGTCGAGAAATTTAATGGCCAAAAATTCCCGCTATGGAAGATGCAGATGGAAGATTATATGTATCAGAAAGATCTGTACCTACCATTGAGTGGAAAAACAAAGAAGTCGGTAGCCATGACAGACGTGGAATGGAACATTCTCAATAGAAAGGCACTCAAATAGTATCGCCAGGTTTCTTGAAGGCCGTGGGCCGCTTCAAGGATTAAGGAAAAAAAAACAGGTTTGATATTTGGCTTAAACTATATGAAAAACCCTCAGCCTCAAACAAGGTATTTCTTATGAAACGATTATTTAAAATGAAGATGTCAGAAGGTGGATCTGTTGCAGACCATTTAAATGATTTTAATACAGTTACCAGTCAGTTAAGTTCTGTAGGGGTAAAATTTGATGATGAAGTTAGGGCTATTTTATTTCTGTGCTCATTGCCAGAAAGCTGGAATGGTTTAGTTATGGCCATTAGTAACTCTGTCTCTTGATCTAGTACTTTAAAGTTTGATGATGTTGTCGGTGCTATCCTTAGTGAGGAAATGCGACGGAAAATCTCTGGTGAGACATCGGGTAATGCTTTGAGTGCAGAGTCTAGGGAAGAAGAATGGAAAGAGGAAAGAGCTCGGGTTATCACAGTAAATCAAGGAAAGGCAGATCCAAGTCCAGATCGGGGATAGTGTGCTGGAAATGTGGAAAGAGAGGACACCTAAAGAAAGATTGTAGATCTTGGAAGGGAAAAGAAGGAGATGCACAGCAAGAAAACAATCATGAAGCAAATGTGACAGGTGATGTGTTACAAGATGCTTTGATTCTTTCTTTCGAAAATGTTACTGATTCTTGGGTTGTAGATTTAGGGGCTTCATTCCATGCCACACCTGATAAGAAATTTTTTCATGACTATGTTCAAGGAGATTTTGGACAAGTTCGTTTGGGTGATGATAAACCCTGTAAAATTGTTGGAATGGGTAAAGTTCTTGTAAAACAACAAAATGGAAACCAATGGCTACTAAAGGAGGTAAGGCATGTTCCAGATCTGAAGAAAAATCTAATTTCAACAGGGCAGTTAGGCAGTGAAGGTTGTGTGACAACTTTCACAGATAAAACTTGGAAGGTCACCAAAGGAGCGCTGGTAATAGCAAAAGGTGAAAAGGTTGGTACATTGTATTTATGCAATGGTATGTCTAACTCTGTTAATGCTTTAACTTCCAAAGGAGCAGATGCAGCATTATGGCATCATAGGCTCGGACACATGAGTGAGAAGGGGATGAAAATTCTTCACTCAAGAAATTTGCTGCCAAGTTTGAAGAATGTTGATTTGGATTTCTGTGAGAATTGCATTTATGGAAAACAGAAGAGAGTCAGATTTCTCAGAGTTGGGAAAGAAAAGAAGAGCGAAAAATTGGAGCTTGTGCATACAGATGTATGGTGACCTGCTCAGGTATCATCTCTCGGTGGCTCTCGTTATTATGTTACTTTTATTGATGATGCAACTAGAAAAACATGGATTTATTGTATTCATAATAAATCTGATGTATTTGATACTTTCAAGAAATGGAAAGATTTGGTTGAGATTGAGACAGGAAAGAAGTTGAAGTGTCTCAGATCAGACAATGGAGGTGAGTATTGAAGCAAAGAGTTTGATAGGTACTGTTCAGAGCATGGAATTCGTAGAGAGAAGACAGTTCCAAGAACACCACAAGAAAATGGTGTGTCAGAAAGGATGAAAAGAACAATCATGGAGCGTGCAAGGTGCATGAGATTGCATGCAGGATTGCCTTTACAATTTTGGGCAGATGCTGTAGATACTGTTGTTTATCTAATAAACAGAGGGCCTTCAAGTTCCTTGGATGGTGGTATTCCAGAGGAAGCATGGACAGGTAAAAAGGTAAACTACTCCTTTTTAAAGCCTTTTGGCCGTGAGGCATTTTTGTCCATATTAATAAAGAAAATAGAACAAAGCTTGAGGCAAAATCAAAGAAATGTACCTTTATTGGATATGGTGTTAATGATTTTGGTTATCGCTTATATGATTATAAAAATCACAAAATCATTAGGAGCAGAGATGTAATATTCAATGAAAAGGTCTTGTATAAGAATCGGTTGCAGGAAAAGAAACAGGAAAAAGAAAGCAAGGAATACACAGTTCTTGATGAGATAACTGAAAAAGTAAAGGTGCCTGAAAATAATAATAATCAACAACCACAGTAGCAGCAACCACCACAACAGCAACAGGCACCTCAAACACCTAAAAGTGGTGTTAGAATATCTACCAGGATAAGTAGACCCCCTGAACGATACTCTCCTTCATTATATTATTTATTGTTGACTGATTCTGGTGAACCTGAATGTTATGAAGAAGCAATGCAGGTTGAAAGTAGGAAGAAGTGGGAGCTAGCCATGGAAGAAGAGATGGACCCCTTAATGCATAACCAGACTTGGGACTTAGTCAGGTTGCCTGCAGGTAAAACTACATTGCAGAATAAATGGGTTTACAGGCTGAAGGAAGAAGATGGAGGAAAACAGAGGTACAAAGCTAGACCTGTGGTGAAGGGGTTTGCACAGAAGAAAGGTATTGATTTTGATGAAATATTTTCTCCTGTTGTTAAAATGAATTCAATCAGAACTATTTTAAGTCTTGTAGTAGCGGAAGATTTACATCTTGAACAGTTAGATGTAAAGACAACATTTCTCCATGGAGATTTGGAGGAAGAGATATACATGCAGCAACCAGAAGGATATGAGGTCAAAGGGAAAAAAAAATTGGTGTGCAGGTTAAAGAAGAGCTTGTATGGCTTAAAACAGGCTCCAAGGCAGTGGTATCTAAAATTTGACAAGTTTATGTCTGAACAAAGTTATACTAGATGTCACTCTGATCATTGTGTTTATCTAAAAAGGAAAAATGATGGCAGCTATATTATATTGTTATTGTATGTAGATGACATGCTTGTTGCAGGATCTAACATGCAGGAAATAAATGTGCTCAAAAGAAAATTGGCAAATTCATTTGCAATGAAGGATTTGGGAGCCGCAAAACAAATCCTTGGTATGAGGATAGCTAGAGACAGGAAAAATCACAAATTAACACTGTCTCAGAATGAGTACATAGAAAAGGTGTTGAAAAGATTTAATATGCAGAATGCAAAACCAGTTAGTACACCTTTTTCTAGCCATTTCAAACTTAGTAAGGAGATGTGCCCCAAGACCCAAGAAGACATGGATTATATGTCTAAAGTTCCATATGCATCAGCAGTTGGAAGCTTAATGTATGCAATGGTCTGCACAAGGCCCGATATTGCACATGCAGTGGGAGTTGTAAGCAGGTACATGAACAATCCAGGAAAAGAACATTGGATGGCAGTAAAATGGATTCTCAGATATTTGAGAGGTACCACAAATCAAGCATTATGCTTTGGTGGTTCAAATATTGCTCTACAGGGATATGTTGATGCAGATATGGCAGGTGACAGAGATAACAGGAGGAGCACTACAGGATATGTATTTACTGTAGGTGGAACAACTGTCAGTTGGGTTTCAAAAATCCAAAGTGTTGTTGCACTTTCAACAACAGAAGCAGAGTATGTTGCTACTACAGAGGCTAGTAAAGAAATAATTTGGTTACAAAGGTTTATGGATGAATTGGGTAAGA